>JBBPBX010000476.1:19912-61565 GCA_038048925.1 Garcialebias charrua | reverse complement strand
TAATTAAAATGTTACTGAGCTGTTACAGTGAAACAGAAAAATAGACAGTGTTTGAGACATCTGCACAGTTAATCCCTGTGAGCCAGACTGATGTTTTAATTAATGCTCCGAGGCTTCAAATTACACCCTCTTTGCCCCCAGGGCTCAAACCCTCTGAGATGGAAAGGACAGAAGAGGAGGAGGAGAGAAAGAATGCAGGAAATCAACGGAAATGAAACTTCAAGCTTAATAAATAGAGAGATGGAGGCAAGTGAGGAAAAATGAAGGATCAGAAAAGTATCTGCGGCTGCAGCTTCAAACTGATGAACTAGGAAGAACTCTGAGCTCTGCTGTGGCTCATGACTGAAATAAACCAATTAATGACTCTTCTCATATTTCTATTGTCTTTAATAGGCTCGTGCTGCAGGTTCTGAGGACATTTGTCACTTTTCGTGCTCGTATTCTGTTTTACACAGCGCTGTCTGAAGGTTTTCTACAAAATGTCAGCTTTAAGCAGCTGTAAGCGTGAGCAGACATGGTTGAATGTTTGCACGGTACCCCATCCACGTGTCTGCTCTTTCCTGGTCTTTCTCCCCCAAAACTTACAGAACTTTAGAGAAAATGATTAAATGGTGGTCCTCTACTTCAGTGTTTTTCAACCTTTTTTGAGCCAAGGCACAGTATTTTCATTGAAAAAAATCCCGAGGCACACCACCAAACAAAATTGTAAACATAGATACACTGTATCCGCCTATATTAAATATATAGTCATTCTTATCAAAGTGTCTTGAATAGGAATGAAATAAACACAAAAATGTATTTTTATCATATTTTATATTTCTTATTTCAAATTGCACTTAACGTCTTCAAAAATACACCCGAACAGTGCCACAACAATGTGGTCTTGAATTTAAAGAGGATGTTGAAATGGGGAGGAGTTTTTTTTTTGTGATAATTTCCAAGGCACACCTGACGATCACTCGCGACGCACTACACTAGTGTGCCTAGGCACAGTGGTTGAAAAACACTGCTCTACTTGGTATAAATATAACATGACATAAGTAACTGTTGGAACGGGATAGAAACTCATCTGGTCCTCAAAACAAGATGTTTGTTCTATCAAAATCACAACAAAGCATAAACATTCGCAGGCAAAAATGAATATGATGTCTGAAATGCTTTAACTTCACGTTGAATTTGATCCAAACAATAAAAAGTTTGGTAGAGTTTGGGACATATGACACCCTGGGAATGTAGCGACATCAGCACAATAATGCTCTACATGCAAAAACAGTGCTGACGTGGCTGAGCAGAGAGGTTACATCCTGATTAGAATGTAATTAAAAATGTTATTTTAACTTGCGTTTCGAATAGCAACTAGCACAATGTTTCTCAATTATTTTCTGCTACCCCCCCCCACCCAGAAAGAAGTAAACATTTTGTGCCCGCCAACTCTCCACCGTGACTAGTGTAACTTGTATATGAAATTGTTATAATTACACCTCTGCACAACATTGTGTCCTAAGTAACATTAAATAACACAAAATATAGATCAACTTACAATGAAGAATAACTTTATTAACATTAGTCTGTAACAGAAACAACTTAATTTGCCTGAAAAAAAACTTAAATCCTTATTTAAACTGTAAACATTTTTAACTATTTGATACTGAAAAATAAACTATAATCAATAAATAATAATAAATTCAAATTGATTAGCAACATTTTAACTCAGGAGTGTTATACGAAACACTTTGACCTACAAAACAAAAACGAATAAAACAATCGGTGTTGATATTTTTAAATCAAAAATGATGAAGTCAGGATCACTGAGCACACATCGTTAAAACAAAACAAATGTCAACGCAAAAGAGGAAAGAGGGGGCAGGTGTCGCTCTCGCTTTGAGTTTACTCTTTGTTGCATGCGTGCTGTGAGTGACGTCCAGAGCATCTTAAAAACAGCAGCGGAGGTGTCGGAGTTATTTATTTTATCGTCTCAGCAGCAGAGGGGAGCAGCACGGTTCAAGCATGGCTCCCAAAACGACAAGGCAGCAGTATTTGTTCATAACTTTATTATTAGTAAGTCTGACAGATACGAGCAAACAGTTGCTGGAATGCATGCGACAAAATGAAATTGGTGGGAAAAAAACACACAAAAAAACGGAGGCAAAAAAAGCATGTTCCCCAGGGTCAAAAGTGCCCCCCCCACCGGTCACCTCTTCCAACAAGTATTTCCAATGGTAAGCCTAAAAATGTGTTTAAGCATTGTAGCTGCTTCCATTGTTCTTATTACTGTTTTTCTTTTACATTTTATTGTTGGATGTAACTGGGACCCTGTGTACATAATTTTGTTCCACAAGTAGTGCGAACGACAATAAAGAAACTCTGACTTTGACTCTCTGACTACAGTGGGTTTTCATTTATTTGCTTATTGTAACTGAAATATTCACAACAAAAATGAGTTTTTTCATGTTAATTAAGATGGGTTCAATACCTTTAAAATGTAGATGGATAATTGGGGCTAAATAAAGACTACACTCCAGCTCATGACTGTTACAAATCCTGTCAACTTACAGGGTGGAGCTAAAGTTGTACATACAGCACCTCCACTCATAAGCTATAGGTTTAGCTCAAAAGATATTCAGTACCGTATATAATGCACTTTGTAACACAAACAGAGCTGCAATAACAGCTCTGATGTGCCAAATTAACATGAAACTGACCCACGACTGTTGAAATATAAAGGTTTTGATTCTTTGTGTACCTTCTTTTAACAAATGAGGAGATAATTTTGTTGTTTTGAGTGTATTGGATTTCACAAGCTCTGTGACTTTACTGGACTAATAAGATAACTAAAGTCTAATAAGAGCTACTGAACCAAATAAAACTCTGTTCAGATTAGACACATCATGTTGCTGCTGATCTGTTCATGTTGCTGGGTTCATTCGTGATCATCAGCTCATACAGACTCATGTTCGTGCTGCTGTTTGGAGTGATGTTTTTCTATGATATTAATGCTTAGTGTGTTTTTAGTTGATGTTTTTCTTAGTTCATATCTTAGATGTTATTACTGTTCTTCTCTTGCATTTATTGTTGGATGTAACTGGAACCCTGTGTACATACCGTAATCTCGTTTCATCACATGTATCACATGTGGTGCGAATGACAATAAAGAATCTCTGACTCTGACTTGAGAACGGTGAGGATGGCACTGGACATCAAATATATCAAAAGTAGAAGATGCCCTGTTCTTTTGAGTGTGCGTTTCTCACCATCTTCTTGTAGACTTTAGAGTCTTTGTTCCTGGAGAATGGTCTATCAGACCCCCAGCGTGGCATCAGTCCCTCCGTAGAGTTTGCACGTGGTCGCTGCATTTTGGCCATCAAGGCTTTTTCCTCTTTCTGAAAGGGGAAAAAAATCCCACCACAAACAAACAAAGGTCTCTAAGCCAGGTGACAAGCTGTTTCACAGTGTGTGTGAAATGTGGCACTTGTGTGTCATTTTAAGGGGGTTTGCAGATAATCAGGAACATGCTCGACCGTGCACCTACTCTTTTCTGGCTGCAGCCAAGTACCAGGAAGGTTTCAATGTTGTGATCCTTCAGGTACGCATTCCGCTCTCCTCCAAATCCAGGCTCTACTTCATAGTCTCCATTGAGGTACTGCAGCGTGGCTTTGGTGATGTGGATCCGTCTACACAAACAAACGTTATAGTCTGTCAGAATGAGCAGCTGGTGGAATAACTCAATTCAATTCAGTTTATTTATATAGTGCCAAGTCACAACAGAAGTCATCTCAGGGCATTGAACAGAAATATTCATATATTTAAAATATAAGTTAACACTATTTATCTGAGGAGCAGACTGCTTTGAGTTTAACTTCATCACATACTCTCATTTTGAGCAAGCATGAAGGCAACAGTTGGAAGGAAAACTCCCTCATTAGAAAGAAACCTCCAGCAGAACCAGGCTCAGGACAAGCGGCCATCTGCTTCGACCGGATGGGTTTGAGAGGAACAGGAAGGAGGAATAGATACACAATGGCAGGTCGAAGGTACTCACCCCGCCTTCCCCCCGGCCTCCATTTGGTTAGCGAGCGTCACATCATTAGACCAGACGTCAAACTGCCACTTGCGCAGGCCCAGCACCCCGCAGTGAACGCGCCCACTGTGAATGCCCACCCGCATGTTCACATTAACACCTGTCACTTCTCTTACCAGCCTGCAGATGCAAACACACACATACACGTGTCAGAACAAGTCACATTTAGGTTTGCAGCATCGCTACAGAATCCTCACAAGACATTTACAATTAAACCTTCAGAGAAATGCGTCGTTATTATTTCTTTGTGTTTTAGTATAAGTGTACGATCCACTCACGAGATGGTCTCAATCATGTCTACTCCCATCTCTACACAGCAGTGGGCGTGGTCGGCCCGGGGCTCAGGCAGCCCCGAAACACAGTAGTAACAGTCTCCGAGGATTTTGATTCGCAGGCAGTGGTTCTCCTGCACAACAAAGATGAAAACACACCAACAACAATAATAATTACAGTAAACACGCACAGCTTGCTAATGCCAAGTAGATGCATGATTTCGATAACGGTCTCTAATTAGTGTGTTACACAACCTAACCCACACCCACTGAGGCTACCAAATTTACATAAGAGGCAGCGCTTTCAGAGATCTGCAGGTGGCAACAGGTGTCTCACCCAGGCCAACTTGTCAAAACGGGCAAACAGCTCGTTCAGCGTCATGACCAACTCCTGAGCCGTGCACTGAGACGCCAGGCCGGTGAAGCCCTCGATGTCGGCAAACAGAATGCTACAGGTCGGGTAGTGGTGAAGGATGGGGGGGAAAGAGGGCGACAGCAAAGAAAAGCAAAAAGAGTCAAACAACTAGATCAGTCAATAAAGTACGGAGGGAGTTATTTATTAACCTTTATTTAACCAGACATATCCCCCCACTGAGATCACAGATCGCTTTTACTATGGAGGCCTGGGCCTGAAGGCAGCCTAACATGCATGTTTTTGGTTAGCATGTTAGCATGGCGCTCCCTCCCAGCAGCGGAGGAAGGGACACAAGGAAGGGACGGACATTTATTTAGTTCTGTCTCTCATCATCTAGGCTGATGTAGGTCAGCCCATCCAGCCCTTCCCTCTGAGAACGATTTCATTTCTAACTTTTGATACTAATGAAATAAGAATAAAAACAAAACAAAGGTTCCAGCCGAAGGTGACAGATGTCGGTGTGAATCCCATTGGGCTGACCTTTAATGGGAGCAGGAGATCTGGATCTCCAAAACAGTGGACCAGAGAATGTGTGTGTCTGATGACCAAGGCTGTAAGCCAGGATGGATTAGTTTACCTCCAGAGAACAGTCGTTGAAATGATAAGATTACCACTGATAGCATTTCATCATGTAGTGAATGTAGTTTTTGGCACGCTTTTTTATTAGTTCATTCCTGGCTGTCAGAAATAAAATACACTTGCGTTTTATTACACAATTTTTCAGTTAATCATACTGCATGTAGTTCTTTTTTATTCCATTTTGCTTATATTTGCTCTCCCTTATTTATTGTTATATAAATGTTATAGTCTATTTTCTTAAACTCTGACTTGCATACCTCATGCCTAAATGGTACCAACTCAAACAATAATATTAGTTTTGGCCAGTCAGGCAGAGAGGAGAGGGAGTATGACTTTGACATTCTTGAAAACATACAACATAAAACTAATATGTGTGATACACATAAAAAAATAGTGTCAGTTCCTGCACTGAACATGATGAGAGATAAAATCCTGTAAGGCTTACAATATAAAATGATCATCGCTCACCTAAAAATAATCAATGCAAATGTTAAAGAAGATTAGAAAAAACTAAATATAACAGACAGTTTATGGTAGTATTACTCTATAACAACATGGTGCTTGACTCCGAGAAGTACCGTATTTCCGGCGTATAGGTCGCACCTTTTTATGGTTTTTTCAAGGCCTGCGACCTATACTCAGGTGCGACCTATACATGGCTTGTTATCACTTTCGGTGAAACAAATTTTTAAATCCAGCTCATTTCACAATTACGTTCATTTATTAAGGAAAAGTTCAGCTCAGACATATATTTGCTATAATTTTTATCAAACAAATAATTGTTTTTAAGTGTTAATCTTCTTAAAAGCCTTGCTGTGCGCTCCTGTGGCAGACATTTGCAGCAGAGCTAAACGTAGGTGCAATCTATACACGGGTGCGACCTATCTAAGGATTTTTCCAATCTATTGGTGATAATTGGCCAATGCGACCTATACACCAGAAAATACTGTAACTGGCACCCGATAGTTATCAGCTGTCGCCATGAAATGCAGGCAGTTATGCAATTGCCTTTTGTCTTTTACGTAACAATACATATTTTGAGCGTCAAAAGTTTGTACAAAATCTTTGTTGCAACTGACACGTGAGACAACAGGAAATGTGCAATCCTTCAATTTGATTACTACTAACTTACACTGAACAAAACTATAAATGCAACACTTCTGTTTTTGCTCCCATTTTTCATGAGCTGAACTCAAAGATCTAAGACTATATTTCTATGTACACTAAAGGTCTTTTTCTCTCAAATATTGTTCACAAATGTGTGTAAATCTGAGTTAGTGAGCACTTCTCCTTTGCAGAGATAATCCATCCACTCACAGGTATAACATATCAAGATGCTGAATAGACAACATGATTATTGCACAGGTTTGCCTTAGGCTGACCACAATAAAAGGCCACTCTAACATGTGCAGTTTTATCACAGCACACTGTTGTAAGTTTCGAGGGAGCATACAATTAGCATGCAGACTGCAGGAATGTCCACCAAAGCTGTTGTCTGTGAACTGAATGTTCATTTCTCCCCCACAAGCAGTCCCCAAATGTGTTTCAGAAAATTTGGCAGTGCATCCAGCTGGCCTCACAACTGCAGACCACATGTAACAAAACCAGCCCAGGGCCTCCACATCCAGCATCTTCACATCCAAGATTGCCAGCCCCCCCAGACAGCTGCTGCAGTAATCGGTTTGCACAACCAAAGAATTTTTGCACAAACTGTCAGAAACAGTTTCAGGGAAACTCATCTGCATACCCTTGTCTTCATCGGGGTTTCCACCTGACTGCAGTTCATTGTCATAACCGACTTGAGTGAAGTGCTCACATTCGATGGCGTATGGCACGTTGGAGAGTTGTTCTCTTCATAGATGAATCTGTTTTCACTGTACAGGACAGATGGCAGACTGTGTGTATGGCGTTGTGTGGGTAAGCATTTTGCTGATGTCACCATTGTTGAATCGAGTGGCCCATGGTGGCGGTGGCGCTATGGTTAGGCCTGTCCCGATAACAAATTTTGCTGGGCGATTAATTGTCTCAGAAATTATTGCGATAAACTATAATATTGTTTGAAATTTGACAATAATTAGTAATTGTTGTCAAATTTAAGAAAAAAATTTGGTAATTTGTTTTGTGTGTAGTAACTTTTTTTTGACCACCGGATGGCAGTACAAGACTGAACTGAAGGATGGATAGTGAGGGAGTGAGCAGCGTTATTAAGTCTCTTTAAGAAAAATGGGAGGGAGGTCCCTTGACGTGACATGGGCTGTCTCCTTGTTTTTTGGTTCTCAAAATGGTGGACGCTCTGTGCGGTTTGAGCTCTTTAGCATGGCATTTGCCACACAAAGCTTTTAATAAAAAAATTAATTAAAAAAAATCATTAAACAAGTCCTCAGCTTCTTTTTGCAGAGAAAATCTTTTTTGACGAAGGGACGGGTTTCAACTGTGAATTTTGGAGCTTCAACAAGACAGAGGTTTTTCCCGAAGTTGGCCTGTTAGCTTAGCTTGTAACCATCCAAAAACACGATTTTTGACAGTTAAAACAGATTTTAAAGAGAAAAAAGAGCAAGGGAAGGGTCAGTGAAGAGCACCTGAGTTGAGCCTTTTTGTTATCCAGTGTCTTCAGTAGAAAGAGAGAGACACGAAGAAACGATAAAGCCGATAAATGAAAATGAATGAGAATTTCATTTATTGTGCAATTGATTTATTGTTTATCACGACAGGTCTAATTATGGTATGTGCACGTTTATGTTATGGACAATGAACACAGGGGCTGGTGTAGTTACATGTGGTCTGCGGTTGTGAGGCCTGTTGGATGTTCTGCGAAATTCTTTGAACATGGACATTCCTGCAGTCAGGATGTCAACTGCACGCTCCCTCAAAACTTGTGACATCTGTGGCATTGTACCGTGTGATAAAACTGCACATTTTAGAGTGTCCTTTTATTGTGGTCAGCCTAAGGCACACCTGTGCAATAATCATGTTGTCTAATCAGCATCTTGATATGCCTCACCTGTGAGGTGGATGGGTTATCTCGGCAAAGGAGAAGTGCTCACTATCTCAGATTTACACACTTATGTGGGCAATATTTGAGAGACCTGTTATGAACAAAGAAAAAGTCTAGGATCTTTGGTTTCAGCTCATAAAGAATGGGAGCAAAAACAAATGTTGCGTTTATATTTTTGTTCAGTGTTAGTGGCAGCTGACTACTTGAAAAGCAGATATTTAACTTGTCAAAAAGAATCAGATTTTTTCTAAATTTAGACTTTTGTCCCCATAGTATGAAGATCAGTTATACTCCATTAGATAGACAAAAATGTTGCATTAAAAAGGTCAAACATAATTTCCTTTTAACCATAATCACCTTTATGCAAACCTTATGGATTAAAAAAACATGCTTTTTATACCACAAAACATGAGTAACTTTGATAACTGTTGTTTGGGTTTCTTGCTGGCCTGAGCATCGATTTGTGCTAAAGACAGCAAGGGTTCCATTTCGATAATGGATTACTCCTGTAAGTTTACTCTTGGGCAAAGCAGCGGAGATGCAACAGATTATAGCATTAAGTGGATCAACAGAACGTATTTGGGTCATTTCTGAAACAAGAGTTCTGCTTGGAACCTCGTTTTATTCTCCACACTGCAAACATCACAGCAGATGATGTTTCAATCATATTTCAGTTCTTCCCGCTCACCAAATGAGCAGCATAAAGTACAGCAGTGTCATTAGGCAAATTATTCAACATGGTCAGAATTGTCAATAAATTCGGAGTTCACAGGAACGCGCACATTAGACAAACCAGAACAATGACGTGCAGTCAGGGGAGGCAAGTGAGGCAGTGCCTCACTTGTCATCATAAGTAATGAAATCATAAAATCATGTCATCACAAGTAAAATACAGACAATGATAAGAGAAAATACATTAACCACTTTGTTCTATAAAACTGTTTTCTGAATTATTTCAACACTTGGAGGTTGGAGGTTCGAATCCCGGTTCCCCACTCCATGTGTCGTTGTGTCCCTGGGCAAGACACTTAACCCCGAGTTGCTCCCGGTAGGACTGGATGGCGCCTTGCATGGCAGTCTGCCGCTACCGGTGTATGAATGTGTGTATGAATGGGTGGATGGTTGGTATTGTAAAGCGCTTTGGGGCCCCTCAGAGGGGGCTGGAAAGCACTATATAAATAAGCTCCATTTACCATTTACTTCAATGGTCAAAATTACGTAATTTACGCATTGTCTGTTCAAACAATGCGGGTGAGGCAGTGTAGTGCTCTGGTTCACCTCTGGGGGCGCTGTGTCATATATAATACATGAAGTAGGCGGTTGGCGCATGCTCCTTGAGGTCTCTCTTTATATCACAAATATACCGTATTTTTCGGAGTATAGGTCGCACCTTTTTATCATTTTTTCATGGCCTGCGACCTATACTCAGGTGCGACCTATATATGTTTTTTATTTAAAAAAAGCTGATTTGTAATCATTTATTAACAAAAATTAAACTGAGACACACTCTAATGCTACGTTCACACCGAACGCATTTTGAGCGGCCAAAAATCGCGAAACGCCTCAAGGTGGACGCCCTCGACGCACTGGTGTTCAGACCGGAACGAGAAGCAGCAGCGGCGGTGGCGGCGGGGTGTGGGAGGAGCGTTTTGATTCTTTTTCCGGTCTGATGTTTTGTTGTTGTCTGTTCTTAAAATGGTGGTTTTATTTCGGTCTCTGTACAACACACTTGACTGGTCGTAAAGCACTGGATGGAAACACACAGCAACGGTGAGTTTCTCCTCCATACTTGAACACAAATTTGCGGGTTGTTTCTGTGCCTCACAAACAATACGTCACACTTGCGCAACATCCGTCCCCTTGTTAATGCGTCACATAGCTGACTCTCCCTGATTGGTTGTCAAGATGCGTTGAGCGGCAAAAGTTCAGATTTTTCAGCTCGAGCGGCGATGGCTGCCGCGGGCACCGCATGCACGGAAAACGCTCTGCCGCTCAAAACGAACGTGACGCGACACACGACCCCTAGAGGCGCGTCCCCCATTGACTTTGCATGTAAACCGGCCACTCCTGCAGCTCAAAACGCGTTCGGTGTGAATGTAGCATGACAATAATGTCAGCTAACAAATGTATTTTTTTAGGTGTTTATCCTACTAAAATTATTCATTTATTAAAGAAAAGTTCAGCTCAGACACATATTTGCTATAATTTTTTATCAAACAATTAATTGTTTTTAAGTGTTAATCTTCTTAAAAGCCTTGCTGTGCGCTCCTGTGGAAGAGACATTTGCAGCAGAGCTAAACACGGTCCACATTTTGGCATAGGTGCGACCTATACTCAGGTGCGACCTATATATGGATTTTTCCAATTCCTTGGCAATAATTGGATGGTACGACCTATACTCCGAAAATACGGTACATGTTTGATTACACATGTGCTGCACATGTTGATGTTCTGCAGTCTAATATATTGAATGAATGTGTGTGACATATTTCTTCTTTCTAATCGGTCATAATGCACGCTGAAAAACACGAGAGAATATACCTTACCGCACCGATAGGGGGCAGTGCTGCCCCATAGGGACAATGAAGCAGGTTACACAGAGGAGCAGTAGGGGTGAAGCAAATGTACACTCATTTAAATTTGTTTAGACAAAATGGAAGATCATATCTCAAAACTAAAGGATTTTTATTAACTAGATGAGTCATACAGCTAAAGTAAAACAAATTAATTAAAACATAACAACATTAATTAATCATGAGTGCAATGCTGTTTTTGACACAGCCAGAGTGATTGGCTTTTGGTATAAAACATTCAAGGCCCGATTGTAGAGACTTTCCAGTGGTTTAAGTGTAGTTTGGTGAGTCTGTGACCAGGCAGTAGCTCCATAAGACAAATTTGAAATAATCATCGAGTTGAAGAACATCTCTGCACAATGAAGTGTCAAACATTTTCTAATTATTTTAAAACAATTTGTATTGAAATATAAGAGCTGTTACCAGCTCTGTTCATCAGGCAGTCAGGATGCTAAGCTCTCTGCCTGCTCTGCCTCCCCTCCGTCTTGTACCGCCTTAACACAAAAAACTTTCACACGTTACCACACAACACAAAGATTTTAACACTGGACTCTGTCATCAAAACGGGTTATACTCAGCACACGGTCATGTGCTCATTCAATTTGCACTACTTCTCATATTTGCACTACTGTTTGTATTACATTACCGTCTATAGTCATACTACTGTTTACATCTACATTCACACTACTTTTTATATCCACACTACTGCTGATATATATATTCTTTTTACTAGCCTTATTGCATATGTCACTTTACCTCTATACCAATATCAAAGACCTCATACATATACTGCGTACATAAACTTAATATGCTGCTTTGTCACTTTATTACAAATGTCAATGTCAGAACCTTCATTTTATTTTATAGATATACTTTTTATACTTTTATACTACTATGCTAAAACTCAGGACAGTATCACACTTTTATTATTTCATTTTATGCTTATGTTTATTAAATGTTTAAATGGTTATTGTTGCACCGAGGGTCTGAGAGAAATGTAATTTCAGTCCTGTGTATGTCCTGTACATATTGCAGTTTTGACAATTAAGTTGACTTTGACTTTTGAAATATAAGCTTCTATTGTTGGTTCATATATGTGAGCATCTGATTCCAGATAGTCAGTGCCTCACCTGTCACAAAGATCACTGCACATCACTGAACCAGAGTGAGGTCAAAACTCAGAGCTTTAGCCTTACAACACCATCTTTGATGAATGTGCTTATTTGGCAGAACATCTGACTGAGCTGTACGTACAGTATCTCCATCCAGGCTTACCTCACATTATCGTGTTTTTGGATGTAGATCTTGTGAAACATCATAACTTCCTTCTTGGCATTGATATCGGCCTTCATCTCCATGGCAACATGCATTGGCAGAACTGACAGGAGTAAGCGCTCCTGAGAGGCAGAGAAGGAGATGGAGAGTGGCATTAAAAGAAGGACGGCAAGAGAAGGAAAGTCCATTTGTTTTCACCGTTTTTCACAGTGAGAAGGCCGAGTGAGTCACTCATGCTTCGCCAGCCTCTGCGTGGGAACGTGTTAGTCAAATAGAAAGAAGTGGAGGCACGCGCAACACTCCTGAGCATATTGCTGACCTCAAAAACTGAGACAAACAAATTGGACCATGAAACGGAGACACCATTTGTTACTCATTTGCATTTGTGATGCCTTTTCCTGTGGGCATGGCTGCCTTCCTGCTTTATTTTGATCGAACGTCCAAGTGTCTCAATATGTGTGTGTGTGTGAGTGGTGTGTGTGTCTACCTGCTGTTGGTTTTCCCTCTGCAGGTGCAGTCTGGCCTGAATGTATCCTCTCGTCTCCTGAAAGGCTTGTCTCTGGGAGACCTCAGCAGGGTAGTGGGTGCAGATTCCGATCATGTTAGTGCACAGAAAAATCATCACGTTGGCACTGACCTGAAAACACACACACACACACACACACAGACATAAAGGATCCAAGTATACACAGGTCTTATCACAAGAATACAGTAAACTCTGGCTGACCTGGGTGAGGTCACTTAGTAAAATTGATAACATTCTGTGTAAAAGGAGTGACAGCAAGGTGGAAAATTCTTTAAAAGTCTGGGGAGCCATTAGATTTAATCTGGTTGGAGGTGATGGCTGCTCTCTAAGAGGACATTTTTATCACTGTGTTTTGTGAGGCAGAAAAAAAACACATCAAGATGGTTCCTTCAAATTACCAGTACACTAAAAAGTCTCTGCGACACCAGATTGTATCGGGTGAATGCTAATGTTTTCCTCCTTCTATGTTCTTTTACAGTTTATCTGCAACCAAAATACTTTTGCATATATAATGCTATTTTAACTATTTATGTATCAAACAATCAGAACTAGTGCGTTATAACTTCTAGTATTTGTAACTTTTATCCTTTTTGAATTATTTACCTTTTACAAAAAGAATCTCATAAAACACTGAGATCACTTTAGCTTTTAGCTACTTTTTAGCAGATCTAGCTGCTTGTTTTAGCTTTAACATTTCAAACAATCCATTCTTCATTAAATAGCAGCGCCATTCAGCACTCCACATTAATGCTGCATTTTCCAATACATTTTCTCTAAATGTACTTACTTAGTAAAGTTTTGTGTTTTATTTTAAAGACTACAGTCAAGAAATATTTGATTTGATTTTGATTTGATTTATTTATTCATTCATTTTATGATTAAAGCAACAAAACAATACAATACAATAAGAGAGAAAAAAATATATAAAATGAAAGGCGGCAGAAGAAGAAAAAATCTTATTTTTTTCTGCCACTTTTACTCCAATAAACAATTCATACAGACAACTCCTTTGATTACAAAGTTAATAATCAACTTAATTTTAACCTCCAAAAAATAAACACTTGATACAACCAACTCATATAATTTCCAAATATAATTAATTTTGAATAAAAAAACAGCAAAAATAAATTAATCAAAGCTAAAAAAGAAAAATTATACAACTTGTATTGTTTTTTAATGTGCAGCTTTAGTAAAAAAAAAAAAAAGCTGCTTCAAAAAATAATCATGCACATATGAGCAACGTGTGCTGTGAGCTCTAAAAGTGTAGCGCACTATCTGTATAAGATTATCTGTGCCTTGAGTAAATTAAACTCAGCTATCGAGTGCAGTTAACTTTATGGGGTTATTGACCCTAAAGGCATTCCTCTCTGCTGTTACAAATACTTTCTGTGTGTGCCTGTCTTCTTCTTTTTTATTTATTTATCTCTGTGTTAAACCAAGTCTGTTAGTGATTTCTTTTCTCACTAGTCCACAACCAAGACTGAACATAACAAAAGTTCTGGACTTCCCCTCAGCTTGGAAACACACAGAAACACACTCCGGCCTGGGAAAGTCTCTTGACCCATGAACTCGAGCACCAGAATGTTTCCTCTAAAGATGACATCGTAAATAATGAGAAAAAACGTGCCAACACTGTGCTTGCATAAAGGCAGGATTTTAATCCGTCTTAATAGAAGGATTCTGACAGAGGAGTTGAACCAGTACCAGTATATCTGAGCAAAGGGCTGGTATGTTGCCAAACCAGTGTCTGTTTGTGTGCATGCTTGTAATATGAGTTCCACAAAAGGCTGGCGGAAGAGAGATGCAGCGCTACAGATAGAGGATGATTATCTGCACACGTGCATATGCTGCATATTATCAAAGACGTGTCGCTGCCTTTTCGGAACATGAATGAAAAATAATTTAGGAGGGGGGTCCTAACATTCCTGCATCGGGACGTCGCTTAAAGGAGTTCAGCACAGCCTCCGTGAAGTGAAGTGATGACCGCTTTCCTCGCGCTGCCCTAACACAAGTTTACACTGTACACAAAAGACCTCAGCATTTGTTGTCACAACAAGATCGAGATTATCTGACGGCCTATGTTTAAAACAGAACGCCGTGTCCACAAAACAGAGGGAGGCAAATTCCACTCGGAGTATTATAGAAAGGACAATCAATTCTAGCCACGTATCCAACCTGAAAACAAATGGCTAAACCTGATTAGGGCCACACAAGTAAACAAAACTAAACCCACTGATGGTTTGCAGGTGCAGACGAAGGCTTTTGACATATTGGGAAAATGTCAATCCCCAACGTACCTGCAGGCAAAAAGCCTCAGTGTTATTCTTTTTAATCATTCAGACAACAAGACTATTTTTTTCCTGCAATCTTTTACAAAGAATGGTTGATAATCTATCGGGTATTTCATATCAAGCGTGATGACCTGCATCTACCTATGTTCTTTACTAACGGAATTTGGGCCACGCCGGCACTCACTTTGTGATTAGCCAATTGGGTTGTTAGACCAATCAAAAGCCGGGGTCTCGCGATTAGGACAACCAGAGGAGACCCGACACTTCAGTCTTAAATATCTTTAGTTCAACTTAAGCACGTTAACGCCAAACAGATGGCTCTAAAAAGACGAAGCAAGATAACTTGGTTAGGTGACCCATGTGGGATTCAGGACCACCTGCAGTTCCCACGACTACACTTTTCAGTAATGTATGAAGTTTATATTAGGACACTGAGCACAGAGAATCCTAACAAACTGAGCGGACGTTACAAATACTGACTTTTTCCAACACAAAGTCCTAGAAAAACACAAATAAAATCATGTTTACTTGAAAGTATACAATGAAAATGTACGACGAATAAATGATCAAAACTGAAAATTTAAAACGACTGAATCAGTTTACAGTATTTCTGACCAGATTGGAGAGCTAACAGCTAGTACATGCAGGGTCAAGACCAAAATGGACTTCTTTTGTCTTAAAGTAACTATAATCGCTAAAATTTCTCAGCAGTTCATGCGGATGACATTTAAAAAAATGTATTCACAACTATCAGCTTTGCATTACAATGTTATTTCAATCTAGTTTTATGGTTATTTGCAAATACAAACAGTGGCAACAGCAGCTAGCTGTAGCACCTCAATGCAGCTGGGAGAACCTCCAGCAGGAAACCCGTAATATTTCTGTCAGAATAACCACGATATGTGAACCTGGTGAAAAGTTCCATAAAACCTCATTCATGTGAATTCTGTGATTAAAATTATTTTAAGATGACAGCAATCCACTTTGTTTTTGGTTCTGCTCAGACTCATCAAATTCCACCAAAATTACCCTGTTTTTTCTCAAATGGTGTTCGTTCAAAGAACTATCTGCAACAAAGATGATGCTCATAATCTTTCCGAATAACCTCATTTTAGAATATTTGAGCTGTGAGGTATCCTCAGAGAAAAGGTTCATCAAAATCCAGAACGTCCTCGAAAAACCATAACACAGTCCACCCAAGCATAATTAAAAAGTGTGAGTATTTCAACCATACTGAGCATCTATGGGAGTTTTTACACTGAAGTGCCAGACAAATCATTTTTAAAGTACAGTAGGTACAGTATAGTTCAAGTTATAGAATTGTGCTGCTAAAGGTGGCTGCAAGCATGAGCAGCTCTGTTAGTTTCATTCTGGGATGTTGATTTTTTTGCTGGATGTAAATCACTTTTTTTGGATGATAATTACCTCTGACATCAGATGCTGTGCAGCTGGAAGGGTTTTTACCAAAACGACTTTGCTTTTGGACATTTGTTACGATGCGTAACCATGACAACAAGGTGTTTGTTTGTTTTTACAATTGGGAGCAGCTGATTAACATCTCAAAAGCTCAGTTAATACTGCAGCTACAGCCCCAAATCACAAATGAGTTAAAAAAGGAGGTGCCGTGGATGCATCCCCATCTACCTGGCAGAGGTGCTTGAGTACATGACCACCGAGATCCTGGAGCTGGTGGGAAATGTGGCTCGTGACTACAAGAAGATCAGGGTGCCAGATCTGCAATGATGAGAAGCTCAACAAGCTGCTGGGAGGAGTGGCCATCACTCACGGAGGAGTTCTGCCCAAGATTCAAGTGGTCCTGGTGCCCAAGAAGACCGAGAAATCCAGCAAGTCCAAGTAGACAGATCAACATATGCAACCATTTTCTTCAGATCTGCTCCAAGAGGGACCGCTACAAGACATCTTTCCTGCCCACAGCCATCAGCATCTATAACAACTCTAATGAAACCAGGATGATGAGCTACGACATTTAATTTCCCTCTGGGATTAATAAAAGTACTTTTGAATTCAAATGAATTGCACTGTACTGTAACCACTTCAGTGCATTCATTGCCAGAGTAGACTGAAGATTACAGCCCTGCATCTTTACTGACAAACTGCATCTGGATTTCTACATAGCCTGCAGCTATTAACCAGTGAAAGTGTGAAAAAACAAGGTAAACAAAATCTGTGTTCATTGTCAAAGTGTATGCTTCATCACCACACATCACAAAGAGGATTTTAAATAAATATTGTAAGTGTGTTTTGCAGCTTTTTGATTCTGGAGCTTTGCTGCACACAATCCTGCTAAACAAATCATGACACCCTTTTCCTAAACAGAGCTGTGGTGAAACGCATCAGAGGCTGCTTCTCTCTATTAGCACATTTACACACTCTTTATAACCAGAAGTCTGGACTTTGAGTATCCTCAGCTGAGGTCAGATGACCATTCGATCTGTAGATTTTTTTTGGGGCCCTCAAAGGTCAGCCTTGCTCAACATTTACTTTTGCAGGGATCTCTTGGCGGTGAAGTTAAAAGGAGTCCAAACATTGGCTTATAAGGTGCGGCTCACGGCAAGGTGCTTTATAAAGTTGAGCAGGACAGAATGTTGAAGAACAAATGGAGGAAGGGGCTGGAAAAGATTTCTTCTTGGCAAACACACACCAGATCCACTCAGCCTTTAACAATATCCCAATGGACAATACCCCCAAGCACAAGCAAGCTGAAACATACTGTACATGTGCAAAGATTTATGTGCAAACCTTTCATTCAGGGACAAAAAGCAACACCAAAACTGATCCGCTAATAAATAAAAGCCATCGAGATGTAGAGACGGGACTTTCTGTTATGCTCTTATGTAGGATGGTTTAAGGTGATTGGGATTTTTTTTTTAAAGTTTTTAAAAGACACAATAAAAAATAAATAAAAAAAATCAGATATTCAAGCAAGACTGAGCTGGAATTTAAAACTTTAAAAGGCCAGAGTGCTTCGTCCCATAAGTCAACACACAGGCTCTCGGGACACTGACTGCTGTTGACATAAAAGCTAATCTCCAGAAAATGACCTTTGATAGGCATCTGGAAGTTTTAAAACATGTACCAGAAAGGACCGACAAAGCCCAGACTCACTGTGTGGATCACATCCCAGAGAGATAACATGTAAAAGTAAAAACAGTAAAAATAGAGAGTACGATGAGACTTTGTCGCGCTGGTTGCAATCTAATTGGGGGGTTACAGTGATGTATAATTTACACAGAAAAGAGCGTTTCCTTATAAAGATACATGTTTCAAAGGGGTGTGGACGTCTGCATTTGCCATCTTGGGTTGCTGCCATCTGGAGTTTGTCATCATGACTTGAACCAAACCAAACCAAAATAAGTCTCTGGCGACCTGTGAGCCCTTGGAGTATAATCTTTGTGAAAAGCTGAAGGCAACGACCGTAACGTTAAAATGAGCTGACATGGGCAGGCAGCACATCAGTCAGTCAAACAAAGCCCGAATGAATTAATTAATTAGGAAAAATAAACAAAAGCAAATATCTTATATAATTATACTGTACTATGAAAAACACAAGTCTAAAATTACATTTTTTTTCTTAAAAACATTTTTTTTTAAAAACACTCAACTGCCACTCATATTACAAACATTATGTCTTTGTAAGGCCAGTATGCTTTCAAATTATCAAAATGTACTACTTGTTTTTGCTGTTTTATCTATATTTGCCATCGGAGCATCATGGTAGAGGTATTTAAAGCCATAAAGGGCTTTCTGGCTTTAAAAAAAGAAAGGAAAGAAATATTAAAGCTCAGCACAGATGGAAAGGTTTGTCTGTTGTTGTTGTGTTGTGTTGTTATTTAAGGCCAGGAACCAAGCTGATCCCTAAAATAAAAGCAAGAGGGATGCGTTACTTTGACCCATTGCTTTCTTGTGGCCGACTACACTTTGCTGAAAAATATCCAGCTCTCAGTTTGCTGAAGGGACATTAATCATTTGACCTTCTACCTTCTTTTTTCCCACAATTTCCTGCTTGAGCTTCGTTAAATGGATGCACAACCTCGAGTTTTGAAGAAAAATATGTTTATTGACATTTTGCTGCTTCTTTACACAATATTTATATTATTTTTGTCTCATAACCAAAATCATGGTTGTTTGACTTTCCTGAAGTTACAATCAATCTGGGAAGAAAAAGAGTTTCCTGTGAAAAGTTGATTTGATTATTGTATTATTAAGAACAGACTATAAGTTGAAAACCTGCTGTTACTTTTAAAGGTGCAATCTGTAAGTTTCTGTAGAACGCAGGACTTAGAAACAATTTCAACAGGGAAAGCATTCTGGTCCCTCCCCCTCAGAGCCATATATGGCTCTGCTCCCCCTTGCGCTCGCTGAAATTCAGCTCAGCCTCCTTAGCTCCGCTTCCACTGCATGTCCTGTCTCAGCCGCTGCAATATTCTGTGTTTATATGTTAATAAAACGTTCTAAAAAATAAAATAAAAACAGGGAGCGCTGGTCCAGCACACCAGAACACCAGGAAATCTGCAGAGCCTCGCGCAGCCACGTTGAACCCGAGTTTAATTCGCTCGTGACAAATTCATTCATTTCCTCATTGTTTCAGTCATGGAGTCAGCAGAGGAGGAAGCAATCACTTAACTTTTGGCAAAAGAACAAAAGAAAAGTCCAGATCAGGGATGAAGAAGGGGAATTTAATACATTTGTGTCACATACAAAACAGTTTTGCATCGCTTTGCAATCCTTTGAACGAGAACGTGCGCGGCCGCTGGGGCTGGGACAGGCGGGGGCGTGGGTTAGGGGCGTGAGAAGTGAGAAGCTCTGTTTTTATTGGCTGGTTAAAAACTCTGTTTTTATTGGCTGGTTAAAAACTCGGTTTTTATTGGCTGGTTAACGGCGGGTCACTGTGGGTTTTTAGAAATGCTTTTAGTAACACCTGGAGAAGCAAGGGGACTATAGTTTTTTTAAAGATTACTTTGTCTAACATCAGTCTGTCAGGAGATAGTGACAGAGTGAAGAAATATGTTAAAAATGTATTTTTAGAAAACTTACAGACTGCACCTTTAACAAATGAAGTGATAATATTTTTAACATGCTTGAAAAACTAATAAAGTTTAAATCTTCTGAAAATAGCTGTTGAAATATTTGTAAAAAAGCAAGCCTTCATCAATTGCCTATTTCTCTGTGTCTGTTTGTCAGCTAAATATCTCATGAACGGCTAGACAGAATGTCATGAAAAATCACAGAAAGTGAGTCATTAGATGCACATCATGTGATTCTTTGGAGTCAACCTTAATCAAGATGGCTGCCACAGCTAACTGACCTTGGTCAAATTGATCAGTCAGTCTTATAAATATCGATCTGAAATTTGGTGAACTCATCACCAACACACAAAGTTCTGACAGATTGTGCACAATCTCTGTAACATTCATTATGGTGTAGCCATTTTTGTGTTGGCTAACGTTGCTAAGTGGTGGCCATCTTGAATTGGGGTGAATATAAAAGTTAATTAGTTGTAGATATAAAAATTATTACTTTCTGACATTTTTTACAAAAATTGGTCAAATGTTTTCAGAACTATTTTGCTAACAGTCATAGGTTGATGCAGTAATTGCTGAGGATTTAAACAAAGGCTTTGCACATCATGTGGCTCTTGAAGGACATGATCAGCTACCACACTGAATTTTAGCTCAGTGCCTAAAACTGGATGAGTTACAGCCATTTTTGTGTTTGCTAAGGTCACTTGGTTGTGGCAGCCATCTCAAATCAGGTTGAGTTCAAAAGTTATTCAATTGTAGATGTACACCCGATGATAACTTTCTGAAAGTTACATAAAAATCCATCCACTTGGTCATGAGATATTTTGCAAACAGAGAGGCTTAAACAATCACTGGCCAAGTTTTAAACACTCGTTACTTTGCTATCAGTTATCCCTCGGAGTATAATTTGGGGATCAGTCTCAGCTACTGCCACACCAAATTTTAACTACCGTATCTTTCAAAATATAGGGCGCATTAAGCGAAACAAAACAGATAAGTCAAAAACTTTTTTCAACTCATTCACAAAAGACACATAAAATCGGTTCGCGGTCAGTAAGCACAACCAGAACTAATACATAAAGTGCACCTGATTATAAGGCTCACTGTCAATTTTTGAGAAAATTTAAGGATTTTAAGTGCGCCTTACCCAAATGATGCTGTTTTTGTGTTTGCTAAATTGATTTGCTGTGGTGGCCATCTTGAATCAAGCTGGTTCCAAACAATAAGTTGTAGATATACATTCAGTGATTAGCGGGTCATGAGACATTTAGTTGATGGTACAGAAAAACAAAGACACAAACAGGCAAAAACACGATTGTTCCTCCTTTACTTTCAGTGGCAGGTGATAATAGTGATACAAGCAAGAACACTAGTTATTTATGTCTTCTCAAGTTTGTTGTAATTATCTTTATGTAAAACCAACTAAGAGAGCCCCTGCTTGCTGTTTGATTTTGGGCTCTTGGCAGCTCTCTGATCCAGGATCAGTGTTTAACTGATGGAGACAGTGGGCAGGACTGGACACAAGGCTCTCCTCCCAACTGCGTCCTCACTAAAGCACCACTTCCTGTCCACCGACGCTCTCACAGACACAGCTGCAGTTACAGCGCTCGCTAAAGGAACACCAAATCCGCTCAATTAACCCCACCAATCAGGTGCAACCAGTCACGTTCAGACTGAAGGAGTCCAGACCTTGAACTATGGAAGTCTGAGCTAAACATCCAGGAATTCCCTGTTCAGCTGCTGTTACATCTCCTTTTAAGCACAAACGTGGACCTTTTAGGCCAATCAATGCAACAAGAATAATAAGAGATTTGGCAAAAGCAGAAAAATAGCTGCTTGACTTACATTGCACTATGTCTGAGATCAAGGAATGAAGAATTAATATATATTACATAAATTTGAACTGTCCTAGCAGAAAACCATCTGCTCACCGTAACACAGTCTGAACTATTGTCCTTTCCTGTTCTGCCTCCTGAACTGTTGCATTTTACTACAAAGCACACAACAGATCAATACAGGGATGAGAACAAGTTATAGTTTAAACAGCAGAATTAAATAACTCGTCCTCCAAGGACTGCTCAGTCAAGGATGCATTAGAGTTCATGCACATGACATCTCTGCCTCCTAGGGTGCCTTTTGTGGAGGTCACATGACACGTTTATGATGTATAAGCAGTGCTACATGAGAATGTAGACACAAGTATAGACTTTCAACACATGTTTAGAGAACTAATGCAAGAGTTACGACCTTTGATTTATGACGTCTTGTGCTCAGAAGCTACTGTACTGTACTACAGTTTACCCAAACAAAGACTCCAGGAAATGTGATTAGGGACGAATTGAATGTTTAGGAAAACTGAGGAACAGCAGCTCTTTAGGGAAAACAGTAGCATCTTTTCAAATTATGTTTTAATAAACTGAGCATAAACCTGACTGGTCTTTTGCTCAATTTAGAGGAACAATCCAGAGGAATTAGATTATAAAGTGCAAAAACCTTTCGCTTTACCCAGAATATTTGAAATGATTCTCATATGGGTCTTTTTTTACTCCATATGACATCATTCTTTTAAAATGTTTGAATGTCATAAAGTTAGGCACAATTAAAAAGCAGCTTTATTTGCAAAGCAATGTGTACACAAGCTGTGAATAATAACCATTGGAATGACCAACATTTTTCCATTTAATAAGCGGATTGTTGAAAAGACTGAGTGGATTTAAAAGGGTCAGTGATAGCCTTCACAATAAAAGCTGAAAAGACTTGTGTATATTTATGTGAGAGGAAGTTTGGTGCCTGTTTGTACAATGATAGTAAATGTTCTACAGCAGCCTCGCTCTTCTGCCACAGCAGCTAACTATGATGGGCACGGCACTCGATTCCTGGTAGAAATCATTTAAAAGCCAACGACTATCATGATTTAAAGGAATCCTGAAATGCATCACTTGAGTATTTTCCCTGGCAGTTCAGCCTTTAAATTCCTGTTATTTACTCGGAGTCAAATTGCTGGTAAACAATGAACTGTTATTAAAAGATTGTACTTCCTGATCTATGAGTCACACACTTATTTTTAGTGCAACTATTATTATTGGTCGTCCTTAAAGAATAAATTATGGCTTTCTGCTAATCCTAATTTTCCCACCGCCAGATTGGACATCATCTGGTTTTGTACCGTTGCCTCTGGTTGTAATACAGTATGTGTAATAGCAACCAGTGTTGTCTCCCTTGTTCAGAGAGGGTGGGGTTGTGAAGGGGTCTATTATTCGAGCTGCTGTGTTGTTTAGGTCCTGAAGGTTCTAAGGATAGATTCTCATCATCTGATCTCGGCAAAGTGAGCAACAGGCAGCTCTGTTGTTGCTCTTGTTCTTAAAAGCTATTGTGTGTACCGGTAATTATAAATCACAAATTCATACTGAACATCAGATTTAGTCTTTGTAAATAGGACTGCGTAAAATTATATTAGGTGTTGACAAAGAAAGCGTTGCATACTTATAAGGGTCTCTTAAGAAGAAACATAACCATTTACGTGTTTCTAACGCATTAATATGCTGACTTCATTGGTGTGTTTTATCTCTTGCCATGGTTTTACTCTTTGCTTCATTTTAAACTGCATTCAGATATAACTTTGTTTTACTATTTTTTATATTTTTGCATTGCAATTTCTCTATGGATCAGTTATTTTAAGTCCAAAATTACAAAGCCAGCTTGACAATAACTCCCTGAAAGATCTGCCATATCTTTAAAAAAGACAATTCTGGTGAAATGACCAGTTTAATAACTGGTTACACAACCTTTTGAATTAATTAGCTCATTTTTAAATCTTTATGGCTTATTTTGTATATAATTTCAGACTGCAAGCATTTTTTGTGTTCCCATTGATATACTAATACATGTTTAATTTCATATTGATAGATAGATAGATAGATAGATAGATAGATAGATAGATAGATAGATAGATAGATAGATAGATAGATAGATAGATAGATAGATAGATAGATAGATAGATAGATAGATAGATAGATAGATAGATAGATAGATAGATAGATAGATAGATAGATAGATAGATAGATAGATAGATAGATAGATAGATAGATAGATAGATAGATAGATAGATAGATAGATAGATAGATAGATAGATAGATAAGAAAGGTAGGTGTGTATATCTTGTGTATTTATTGTGACAAGCTTCAGTTTGTTTTAGTAGAACACGTGAGCCAGAAAGCAGAAGTTATTTTCTCCCAGAACAAGTGAGTTTTGGGCATTGCCCTACTTTCCAGGTAGATATCATAAATCACTCCCTGAAGGGTACAGTAATCCTAGTGGCTGCTTTCAAGTTGTTTTCAGGTCTAAACACATTATGTAAGCCTCATTTCATTGATTGGTTTCTTACTCAGCAGGGTTCAGCTGAGAGCTCTGTATGTTTCCACTCTTTCCATTCGTTGACCCTATAGTCTGCCAAAAGAGCGGGTTTGTCCTCTCCTGCTGGATTCAAACACAATAACCAACATAAAATATAGATGTCACTTGAAGATTATTCTCTCTCTGACCTATTCCTCCATCAATGTGTTGTTCATTTAAATTTGGGAAATACTAGTTTATCCCACTGAACACAAAATAACAACTTCTACGTAGCTCCTTGTTAGTCCATCAGTGATATCAGGACCAGCATTCAATGTTTTTTGTTTTTACAAGTAAACATGATAAGACTACTAATCCATTTCGAGAAATATAGACATATCAATCTGCAAAAGTTAAAAACGACATATAGGAAAATGCCTGAGCAAAGCAAAAACCATCATGTGCTAAAGGTGCACTCTGCAGTTTTTGTAGAACGCACTACGCAGCACTTAGAAAAATTTTCAACAGGGAAAGCATTCTGGTCCCTCCCCACTCGGAGCCATATATGACCCTGCTCCCCCTTGCTCTTGCTGAAAATCAGCTCTGCCTTCTTAGCTCCGCCTCCACTACATGTCCTGTGGCAGCCGCTGCAAAGTTCTGTGATTATATGTTAATAAAACGTTCTAAAAAATAAAATAAAAACATGGAGCGCTGGTCCAGCACACCAGAACACCATGAAATCTGCTGAGCCTCGCGCAGCCACGTTGAACCCGAGTTTAATTCGCTCGTGACAAATTCATTCATTTCCTCATTTCAGTCATGGAGTCAGTGGAGGAGGAAGCGATCACTTGACTTTTGGCAAAAAAAAAAAAAGAAAAGTCCAGATCAGGGATGAAGAAGGGGAATTTAATACATTTGTGTCACATACAAAACAGTTTTGCATCGCTTTGCAATTATTTCAACGAGAACCTGCGCGGCTGCGGGGGCTGCGACAGGTGGGGGCGTGGGTTAGGAGCGTGAGAAGTGAGAAGCTCCGTTTTCATTGGCTGGTTAAAAACTCTGTTTTTATTGGCTGGTTAATGGCAGGTCACTGTGGCTTTTTAGAAATGCTTTTAGTAACACCTGGAGAAGCAAGGGGAATATAGTTTTTTTCAGAGATTACTTTGTCTAACATCAGTCTGTCAGGAGATAGTGACAAAGTGAAGAAATATGTTAAAAATATATTTTTAGAAAACTTACAGACTGCACTACAGAAACTGCAGACTGCACCTTTAATTAGAGTTACAAATACAAGCTTCTCTGAAAAACAAGACCTCTGGAGGTAAAATGCACCAATCAACCATCGAGAGCTTCACACCATAAGCTAAAATCTCTTCTAAGTGAACCGGATCCAACAGAAAAAAGCCAATATCTAATGAGGAAAATTATTTGCCAAATTGAAGCATTAAAAATAAAATATATGTTGAAGGGCTGTGCATTAAATGGAACCTTTATTGTTAGTGCAAAATGAATACTGTAAATGATTTATTGGGCTGCAGTCACAAGTTATTTTATTCTAAGTTCAAGTTCAAGTAGGTTTTTTGTCATTTCACCACATGTGGTACATGAGGTGGGACAAAATTATGTACACAGGGTCCCAGTTACATCCAACAACAGCAAAAATATAAAGTGTACAAAGAAACAGTATATAAGGATCTAAGACATACACTAAGATATACGCTAAAAGATCTAAGATATATGCTAAACACTAATAACTTACAGGTATAACAAAACGGCGTAACAACAACAGCACAAACATGAGATACTCAGCGGCATGAAATCAGCAGCACATCAGCAGGAGCACAAGTGACATGCATTCAAGGGCTGCACGACGATTTGGCCATTCTGATGATGAACTCTCAGTTCCTTTGATGCCCACACTCAGTGTAGGTGATAGTGACCACACAGCTAAAGCACACAGAGAGTGTTATGACAAAACAGAACGAGAGGAGCGAGAAAAATATGGGTTTATCTCAACTACCGGTAATGTCCTCATCATAATATTCAACAATGCTACCATGTTTTCCAATATCACAGCTCAAGCAAAATCAACATCTACCTCTGTTAAAACAGATCTGTATTTAGAATTAGCAGTTACTGTACAAGGAAAGATATATTGTCATGAATTAATGGCTAGTACTCAAATTATGAAATTAATACTTGGAATTTAGTTTTTTGTCTAATTTAACGATTGATAATCAAGGGGCAACAACCTAAAAAAAAAGAGATTTTTGTTAATGAAAAGTGCATTATAAATTAAATTAATTATTTTTATTATTATTAAAATAATTTTCACTTGTTATAGAAGTTTTCCCCCTCAACGAAATGTGGTTAAATGAACAAATTCCATAATAAGCAGAAAATGAGTACATATGAAATGTCATCCGTTTCAAAACAAGTATGACACAAAGACAAAATAAAGATTATAATGGATTATAATAGGAAATATTTTACTTTGATTTCATGTAAATTATAAAAATATACAGTAGTGGTAACAGTTATTTCATTTAACTTGCTTTCTTTAACTTTCTTTCATTTAATTCTCTGAATTTTCCAACTACCGGTAGTCTGAAACTACATAAATAATAAAAATGACGTTTTGAGGAGAGAGACAGGTATATTTTTTTGCTCCAAACTTGCAAACTGAAAGCAAAGCACCAATGAAAGGGGAGTGAGTGAAAACTCATCCAAACTGAGTCACTTAAAGCCTCGATCCTAATTATAATAGAGTTACATAGAAAAATAAAACTTTGGTGCTAAATGTTTTCTGGTTCATTTGTACCCCCAAATGCATTATTGAGTCATTTTACATTTTAAATTGCAAGTTTTTAAACATCAAACTCAAAGTCTTAAATCAAGATACGGGTGCACCAATTGCAGTTTTCTTACGATCACTAAAAAGCCTGACCTCCCGATTCTGATTTTGGCCGATTACTGATTTTGTTGTATAAGCGACCTGTCAGGTGTTATAAGGTCACAATGCATCAGAGGTGGAAAGAGTACTGAGAATTTGTACTCATGTACAAGTACTGTTGTGCTGCTTAAATTGTACTCAGTTACAAGTACAGGTAGTCCCCGACTTACGAGCGAGTTCCGTTACAACGAGTTGCTCGTAACATGGAAATCTCGTAATTCGGAACGGCCGCCACGTGTCTCGTAAGTCCGGAATTTCGCTCGTAAGTTGGAACGGTTTTGCTAGCGCGACTACAAACACTCGTTTTTCATCGAAAAACTGCTTACGAGTGCATAAAAATGATCGGAAACGTGTGTCCACATGTTTAGCTAACGAACTGTGGTGAAAAAACACAGAAAAACTCGGTATTTTTTGCGTTTTTTCCAAAAATTTGCCAGCTCGTAAGTCCGGAACCTCGTAGGTCAGAGCGCTCGTAAGTCGGGGACTACCTGTAAATGGGCTGGTGTTATATTCTCCAAAACTACTCAGAGTATTAATAACTTTTTTAACCAATTGATGGTTTATTGAGTTGTCAGTAGAAGGCATTCAGTTTGATTTATTGTATATAATAGCTCATTTCTCAGATGCTCAGAAGTTCCGTGTTATTTTAGTACCAGGCAAACCAATGGCAGAGACAATTTCTAAGATCTTTGCATACTTAGCCAAACTAATAACCCACACATACAGACAATAAAAAAGCAATATCATACAGGTAGTTGCAAAACCGCAATATGTTTTTTGAGATTAGAAGCTGAAGTCTTGTAAGCTGCTATCACCATAGAGATCAAACAAAGTTTGCATCTGGACCTGTCTCCTTTTCGACCTCTACATGAAAAATTCCTCCAGGTACGGACATGGGCACTCGTCCTCAGCCTTTACCTCGTCATTTTCCCCGTTGACAGTGTCGTCCTCTGTCTCCATTTGACTTTTCTCCAAATCGTTGGTCCATAAATTACTCTACGGAGTTGTCCTTTGATTATGTCATAGGTAATTGGCGCGTTCGCGATCTGAGAGCCTTACTGGCTACAAAGATGCAGATGAACGGTTTGAATATTAATTCAAATTACGGTCGTACTCAGTAGAAACTTCTGATTGTAAAAGTAGTGAAGTAGATTGCACGGTCTAAATTGTACTTACGTATGAGTAAAATTACACACTTGAAAGAAATACCCATAAAAAATGCAAGCACCCCCAAACAATCTACTTAATTACTGTAACATGAGTATTTGTAATTCATTACTTCCATCCCTGCAATTCACCTTCAATTTTCCAGTCTTATTTTATTGAAAAACATACCCTTGAACAATATCCTAGAAACAATTGTTAAAACTAGAAGAAAAAAAAAAGGTAAAATCTGTTCCTCATGTAAGTAGCCGATCGCCAATCACCCAAAATTAAGGAAATCGGGGCCCTGGTTCATCGGTGCACCTTAATTCAAGATGTCCGTTTATATATCTTTTACCCAGATACTCAGTTTAAATGGATGAAGCAAACGTTGAGCATTTGCACCAAACCAGGCAGATTTCTTCTTTTGACACTTGGCAGCAGACACCTAGAGGGGTTGAAGTTCCTCAAACTGTTTGCTTGTAAAGTGATGGAGGCACTTCATGTGAGCCGCAGCAGTGTCACATCCCTGTTCCTGAGAGCACTTACACCTTCATCCCTCTGAAGAGACCCTTTAGAGTCGCGTAAAGCTCGGCAGAGCAGAGTGGAGAATTGTTGGGATCAATGGAAGCAATCCTCGAGAGTAGCATGAGCTCAACCCCATCTTGTTGTGAAATAAAAGGCCGCTTCATCTGAAGGGTTGTGTGAGAATGGAATTATGACTCAGAGAAAAAGAGAAGGAACTGGTGGGCCTTTAACAGTGGAGTGAGTCACACATTAATTCATGTTCTCCATCAGGCTTGTCACCACTGTTACACTCCACAAGCTCCCACCTCCCCTTTGCCATCGTGGCGGTCTCTCACAAAGACGGCTTGTGTCCGAGCGTCGTCCGTTTCGCATCTTCTCAGCTCTGGTCCTGCATGAATGTCACTGCAGGGGAATTTTAAAGGAACAGGCTGGGACATGAACAGGCCTGGAGGAGAACGAGGCCCAAAACAAAGGGTGACACAAGGAACCCCTGTGAAACTTTGTGGGCTTACGTTTTAGTTTCTGTGTCTTGGTTTTCATTAAGAGTTTTAGATTTTATTGCACCGTATGCTTGGAAATCTTGGTCAGTTGAAAAGTTTCCTGTTAGTTTGCTTCTCTGCCTTGTTTTTCACATGGGCTGTGTTAGCAGATTGATGCCATCTGTCCCTGTCGTAAATCTCCTCCTGGGTTTCCTTTATTTAATGTACCGGTACTGTCCTCTTCATCAAAGATGTGTCTTAGTTTATCTATGCTAAGCCTCACTGTATTTTTTTGTTTGTTTCACAGGATTCCCTGTGAAACAGCCTCTTATTCACTTTTTTTGACTATAAACTATCCTTGTGATCCATCTACAAATTTGTTACTTTCCATAAGCTTAGACTGAATGGGGTTCTTCAGTATTTAGACACAGCTTGAAGCAGGACTAAGTGTTGTCGACAGTGAGAGTTGACTGCAACACTGAGGTCAGCACGTTAATTTGGCCGATTTCTGTCATGGTTTTTAAACACTTGGCATCTGCCAGGCCTGAGCATCGTAACAGGCAAACACATCTGTGGGCAGCATGTTTTCTTGTACCCACCAATCAAACTGTACTTCACACATTAAGGCTACCTTAATACAGCTAAATTTATTGAAATTCCAGGAATTGGTAGAATATAGTATTTTATCATTTATGTATAGGGCTCATAATAACACATTACCTTTAAATATCCAAAGACATTTTATAAAAAGACAAAGTTATTACAATCTCAAAGGGACAGAGATATTCATCAAACCACAATTCAGAACCAGCTTAAAGGGACGGTCTACCTCAATTCAGGGAGTTCGATTGTGGAATGCTCTGGAGAGTGATGTTAAAAATGAAAAATCAATGTATACATTTAAGAAAAAGGTCAAAAAGGACTTGCTCAAAAACTATATATGATGTAACTTAGTGTGTTGGTGTAAATAGAATTATTCATTTTCTGATGTAGTTTGTGTATTACAGTTAGAATGATGTAGTTTGTGTATTACAGTTAGAAAAATTAAGTAGAACTATTCATTTTGTGATGTAGTTTGTATATTACAGTTAGAAAAATTAAGTAGAATTATTCATTTTGTGATGTAGTTTGAAGGTTATCATTGGTTGAACAAACTGTGAAATAAGGGGCAGATATAATAAGATTTCATCTTCTTTCTGCTCCCTTCATTTTATCCTACTTGTATTCTTGTATCTGATGAAACTGTCTTGTATTGTTCTTTTAAAATGAATGAATAAACATCAAATCAAATCAAATCAAACCTTTAATGGCTGCATTGCATTTGTTGGCATAACACTAGCAGATCTGCAAAGGAAGCTGACCAGAATATTTCGCTAACTTTTGAAAGAACAATGTCATATCCATTAGCCCAAAGGTCACAAAACCACAGTCGTGAAGACTTAAAGTGCTAAATGTGCAACTTATTGAGAAATTTAAAACATATATCCTTTTATTAGATGATCAAAATGTGCAAAGGAAAATTGAGGACTATAAATACACTGAGGGATGATGATGATAAATTATTAATCAGTTCAATATTTCTTTTCACTGCTATGCCGACGATACACAGCTTTACATCAGGACTGGAGCATCCTCATCTTCCACCTTGTCATCTCCATCTTCACTCACTGCCCTCTCTGCCTGCCTGGAGGAAATAAGGGCATGGATGAATCAGAACTTTCTTCAATTAAACTGCTCCAAGACTGAGGCCATATTGATTGGCACCCCTCACCAGATACAAACATCAACTTTAACAACAATCTCCTTCTCTGGTCAAGACATCCCCCTCTCCACCTCTGTTACAAATCTTGGAATAAAAATGGACTCTCATCTTACATTTGAAAATCACATTAAGCATCTGTTTAAAACCTGCTTCTTCCATCTTCGAAACATCTCCAGATTTCGCCCATCTCTATGCACGAGACAGGTGCAGCACGGTGGCACAACTGGTAGAGCTGCTGCCTCTCAGCGAGCAGGTCCCCGGTTCAATTCCCGGTCCGGGGGCCTTTCTGGGTGGAGTTTGCATGTTCTCTCCGTGCATGCGTGGGTTTTCTCCGGGTGCTCCGGTTTCCTCCCACAGTCCAAAAACATGCATGTTTGGCTGATTGGTAACTCTAAATTGACCCTGGGTGTGAGTGAGACAGGTCTCTCTTACAGTAAATGAGTCCCCGTGGCTCAATGAGGCTAGCCTGTATAAATAATGGTTGAATGAATGAATGAATCTCTAACTTTTTCTGATGCTGAGAAACTCGTCCATGCCTTTGTCTCCTCCAGGCTCGACTACTGCAACTCCCTGTTTATTGGAATCCCTGGCAAAAATCTTCAGAAGCTTAAATATATTCAAAACAGTGCAGCAAGGATTTTATTGAGAGTTCGTAAATTTGAACATATTACACCCATTCTCCATAACCTCCATTGGCTTCCTGTCACCTACAGAATTCAGTACAAAACTGCTCTCATTACACACCAATGCTTACACGGAACTTCACCTGACTATCTAAAGGACATTCTTGCACCATATTCATCCACCCGGTCTCTACGATCACAGAACAGTAATCTACTTCACATTCCACGAACCAAATTAAGGACCATGGGAGACCGGGCATTCTGTGTGGCTGCCCCCCGCCTATGGAACTCCCTCCCTGACTACCTGAGAGCTCCACAGTCACTGGTTGACTTTAAAAACGGCTTAAAGACTTTTCTTTTTAAGCAAGCCTATTCTGCCTCCACATGATTTTATCTTTGATCTTAGTTGATATTATTGATTTTACTTGATTTTATCACTTGTTTTATTTGATTTTTGCTTTTGTTGCACTTTGTAGCACTTTGAGATTTTTATTAATGAAAAGTGCGTTATAAATTAAATTCATTATTATTATTATTATTATTATTATTATTATTATTATTATTATTATTATTATTATTATGAGCATGAGGAACAGGTGTGCTGAGTACAATTCCAGGGCAGGTGTGACAAGGAGGCAAGACAGACAAAATAAGTGATACTACGGGAAAAGCAGAAAGTAAAGCTGCCAAAACAGCACAGAAAGGATTAACAACAAGAATCCCAACATCTAAACGGAAACCTAAAAAGTGAGCGACTGTGGAAAAAAATGGCGAGGATGAGATTTGTCAAATATCTTTTTTTCCCCCATAAATAGGCTATTCAGTTCAATATGACACTAACCAACCTGCCTGACTAAAATGTTGATGCAAAACCCCATGTCATCACATAAACCTATAAAAACAGTTATTAAACTTCCAAATCCTCAACCAAAGAGTTTTGTGTCCAAGTCCCATGGTTGTTCAAGCAACAGTGAGGCGACCCTGTTGCGAGGGTCCAGGCCCTCAGACAGTCCATTATCAGAGGACCTTTGCAGCAAACACACAGAGACAGCAGAGCGTAGCGCCCGTTGTCACCCTGTCTGGTCCAGGGCATGAGCACACAAGCTCACTAAACCGGCAGAGTTATGTCAATATTACCTTTTTTCAGAATGGCTCCAGATTTATCTGGTTGCTCAATAGTAAAAAATAAATCCTATCAGGAGCTTTGTTCACTTCTAATCTTGTTTCAGAATTTTTCAGCATATTTACCCCCTTAGCAAGCGTGAAAAAAATATAAATGTCAAAAACATACAGGACATGTTACCTATCATGGGAACAAAACAATAGATTTCTCACTGTTACATGAAATTATTTTACCAATTAACTACGGTACTGTAGTTTGCTCTGCTTTGTATGATACAATGTTCTTCTGTACTAGTTAAAAGGCTGGAAAGTTATGGAGGAAATGCGTAAAGTAAATCTAATACATGAAATAAGTCCTTTAAGTTGGAAAGTAGAGCTGTTACTAAAATCCTTAACAACAGCTCTGACCCACTTAGATATGAAATGAGCCATTAAATGCACCAGGATCAGCTACAGACACGCTGCAAACTGTCAACAACAATCTGGTAATATTTTGGACTTTTAACTGGACAAAACAGCACAGGGTGCACATTTTGCACTTATTTTATGTTGAAGTCTGGAAAATTACTGAGCGCTAACGGCAAATCAGAAAATTGTTGTAAAATCTACTGCACTGTGAATGTTTTTTACACAAACAAAGTAATTTAATGGGGAACATACAAAAATTTAGCAAAGAAAAAAAAACCTATGTGCTTCATGCTGATGCAATTGCAAACTTTTTCCAATATGTGGAAGTATTTATTCTGTTTTCCAAAACAATTCATTGCACAATCTGAAAATCCCACCCCCTATTACATTTAACTACAAAAGGCTCCTTGTTTTATGGGGGATTACGAGCTGAATGGCATCAAGCTACATGATCGTGATATTCCTTGACAATGCAGCAAAATGGGCTCATTCGACATCGATGACCTTTAACAAATCCCTAAGGAGGTTGCCAGTAGCTGCTCTACAGCTCAAAACATAGGCTCATTAAAAATCTCATCTGAAAAGCTGCTGAGCTCTACAGAACCTTCTGCTTTTAAGACACCTTTGACACAGGGAAGTGGTCGAGAAGCCTGCGCCGTGTTTATCCCATACTGATGAGACAAAAAGTAGGCCATTTGCACAAGTGAATACAGTAACAACATTGTTCTCAATTGTAGGGTGACAACTATGTCTGGATTCATTCGTTGCTGTTTTTAATACAACTTCTGTTAGTTTGCTGCATATTTAGCATCAAACAGGACCTAAAGACAAACTCCCAGAATGCCATTGAAATAAAACATTTAACAAGAAATGCTTTGTGTAAAAACTCCTAACATGACATGATTGTGCAGTAGAACTCCATTCACTGTAGTAGCTTTGTTTTGTAACGTGTTGCGAAAAAAACTGATGTCAGGCTTTAGGAGCTACAGTTGCACAGTAAAGCAGACCCCTTCAAAGCAAGACATTTTGATGTTTTTATAAAAAAATAAAAAATTAAATAAAGACAAGAAAAGTTGTCCATTCAACTTGTCAGTAATCCTCTGCTCAAGACTTTACGATCTTTTACTTTAAGTAAAACTGTACTTGTTTCCTAAGAAAGACCAATTATTGCATTGTTTTTATGTGTATCCAAGCAAGAGAATGCTGATAGGAATTTTGATATGTACCGGTAGATTTGTCTTCAGCTTTAACAATGTAACACAAAAACTAATAAATCTAATCATTTGTCACTTTTAATGTGTAAAACCACTGTAAACATTGAGTTAACTATTAAACCTAAGTGCTTCATAACCATGACAGACTTTCTGCAGTAAAAACATTGGTTTGTAACTGATGTTCAGTAATGTAAAAATGTTATCGTCACATAGCATTTTCATTGCCATATTTTACGGATTACAAGGCACATTAAGCAAATCAAAACAGTCAGATAAGTCAAACTTTATTCAACTCATTCACAATAACTCTCAACATTGTTCAGTTGTACCACATAAAATCGGTTCGAGGTCAGAAGCACAACCATAATTAATACGTAAGGTGCACTGGATTACAAGGCTCACTGTCAATTTTTGAGAAAATTAAAGGATTTTAAGTGCGCCTTATAGTCCAAAAAATATGGTATTTTTATATTTGTGCAAACAATATACTGTAAATATATTCCTTTGAAACTTCCCAATAAATGCTTTAAAAAATGTTTTTTTCCCCGCACAACTGATGACCCACTTAAAAGGTTATTGGATTAAATGCTACAAAAAAAATTATATTCAGCTGAAAAACAAAATTATTAGAGATGCACAATATTCTCTGCATGGTATTGGTACCAGCCAATATTAGCATTAAAGTTCAATATCGGACATCGGTCATTCCATTAAAATAACTTGCCGATGACATCACGTGCGTCTACCTGATCTCACGGCGGAGAGGAATATTCAAAATGTCGGCGGTGTGTAAGTTTTATTTCTCGTTGGTGAGGATGTCGGATTCCGAAGATTTATGGACTACGTTGAGCATCACTACATCGTCCCCAGTCTGAGATATTTTTCCGACTTAACGTTACCAGAGTTACAAGCCGTCATTTCCGACGTCATTGAGAAGCTAATAGCCGATAGCACGACTTGTTGGGTGAGTTTTACCACATACATTTAAATGTCGTGTTAGCCCCGTTAGCATGATTAGTCTTATGGCCCAATGGATAGACAAAAGCTTTGATCTTAAAAAGGCTGTCCTTCATGCACAGGAGTGCAGAGGATCCCACACTGCAGCTAGGAACCTGGAATAAGCCTCCACAAGTGAGACAGCATCGCAGGTGACTAATGCTAATAAATAACATTTAACACTTTTCATTTAATATAAGTTAAAGTGCTATGCATATCATATGGCTGTTACTGAATATATGTCACCAGCTCTTACAGCTGTTGCACAATTTTTGTAGCAAATACCTGTAAGCCTAAATGAGAGGGTTATGTTCTGACAAAGGAACATATATAAAATATCGGTATCAGCATCAGTTATCAACCAAATAAGTTTTAACATATCGGCATATCGGATATCGGCCAAGAATCCGATATCGTACATTCCTAAAAATTATTGCAGATTAGTTCATGACCAATAATTCATAAACATTTTTTAAGTCTAGTAATACTAGAATCAATATATAACATTAACAATATTGCAATAGAAACATATTTATCAGGAAATACCCATACATTTGATTGAACTTTTACAGTGCAGTGGCATCACTTACCTGTTTGAAAATAAACTTGTCTTCTTGGTTGAGCTGCCAGGCCGTGATGATGTGAATAGTGGACAGAACTGTTCCACTAACAACAGCAGCTCTCATTCGGACCGGCAGCAGAGTGTAGATTATATAGATGAAGAACACAGTCCACCAAATGCCCTCCGAGGCACTGCGGGGGGACACCATCAGCACCCCGAAAACTTGCAATACAATCAGAACCCCGATCACCAGGTAGTTCACAATCCACATGTAGTTTTCGTGGAAACCGTTACGGTTGCAAACAACCATCATGGTGAGGAAGAACACCATAGCCACCGAGAGTACTGAGATGTAGGCCACATTGCGGGTTGTGTGGACGCAGTGGAAGGCAAGCATGACTCCACACATCACCACCAGCACTCCCATCAACATTGTCAAAGAGCTCTGGTTGAGTCTAAAGAAATAGCGCTGGTACAGACGTTCTAGCTTCACTGACTGAAATGTTTTGGATTGGAAAACACTCAGAAGCCACTTCCAGCAGTCTGCTGTGGTCATCCTCTTACAGCTGCCTTCTGCTGCTTCTTGTGATTCTTCTTTTATTGTGTCCTTCAGCATACAATCTTCAAGTCCCAGGTCTCCGCCACCGACTTTCTTTTTCCCATAATGGTCCTCCTGCCACCCACAGCGCAGGCCAAAGCTGCCCCCGCTGGTACCTGCTTCACAGTGGTAATGCTGAGGGGCCGCATTAGGGATCTCTGACTCCTCCGAGTCCCTCAGGCAGCTCATGTAACGTGGGTTGCATAGTGACGAGCTGTCTTTCCTCTTTTTGCCATTTCGCTCACCCCATGCTGTCTTTTGCTCGTTCTCTCTGCCTACAAAGAGGCTTCTGGCCCACGACATCCTAAAATATTCAGAGAATAATATGATTAAAAATAATCAAAAACACAACACAGTGCCAAACATTTGCAATCCAAATGTTCATAACCTGCACAACAGATCAATTTTAGAAATGCAAAGATGTGATGGTCCTCTCACCTGTGTGGGGGCTTTGCTGTGTGTAGAAACACTGTGCTCTCTGGCCAGGCCACTAGTTTATCCCAGCAAGCAAACAACATGAGCCCAGACTGGCCAGAGGCATCAGATGTGTGTCTGTGTTTGAGCTGTTCCTCTTTTCTTTTCGTCTCACCCCCTAGAATATCCGTCAGTCACCTGTTGGCCTAAAAAAGTAAAGACACAAAACAAACAAAACGTGAGTTTGAGCAAAAAGTCCCGAGGATAAGGATCATGCAGAGAAGAAAACACTTACTGGAATCACTGGGCATGCATGCACATTGTTTTAGGACACTCTGAATCAGTAAATAATGTCTAGTGAATGGCTTGCTCATTGTACTCTCCCTCATCCCCCTGCAGCGAACGGTACACTGAGACTTTCACGGTCTGTTCTGCTGGCAAAGCAGTTGACACCAAAATCCCACTAATTTATATTTCCTCTTGCAGCAGGTGCAGCTGAACAATTCATCATCGAGCTGCGATGTTGAACACAGCTGTATTATAACAAACTTTGCTGATCCTTTACCACTGAAATCTTCTGGATCACCAAGAACAATCGCTCTCAGTTGAAATAGCCCTCTGCTTCTCTCTGCCACTGCAATCTGGACCTAACATCGCGAGTGGCTCGATTTGACAACAAAGACCCACTGAGTGGACATCATCACAGATCAAAGGCTCTGCGGTCCAGATTAAACCGTGCATGCTTCCCCTCATTAGCCTTGATGAATCACTATAGCTGGCTACTGGCTGCACATGTCAAGGACACTGCTAACCTCTAAACATAAAAAGCAAATCTTTGCCAGGCTGACTCAGCTGAGACTAATGGCGAGAAGAGCACGCGCAAAATGCACAAACCAGCAGCTTGTAATGAGTTACTAAATCACTTTAGTAATTAAAGGCCTTGCACTCCCTGAAGGAATGCATATCACCCTCTTTCTTCCATGCCAGAGTTTTGACTAAGATCGCCTTAGGCTGACAAATGACTGAGTCGGGTTAAAACCTTAAAATAAAGTGCAATCCCAAGTAATAATATGAGACTTCATGCTCAGAGTATGTGAATGACTATGAGCTTTTACCATACCAAATTTTAGCTGAGTTATTGTCATTTTTCTCTTTGCTAATATCAGTTGTCTATCTTTAATTGTTACGACTCCAAATGTTAATCAGTTTTTGATTAACAAATATTTGTTACTTTCTATGAGTTTCATTGAAACCCATCCTGCAGCTCATTAGATATTTTGCTAACAGACAAACGGGGATTAACAAGTGTCAATACTCAGAGTTTTAGTAACATATTCTGTGCAATGTATTGTACTAAGAGTATGTGTTGCAAATGACTCTCAGCTAAAATCACAACAAATCTGAGCAAAAAATCTATACAATTGACTGCAATGCAGTCATGTTTGTGTATTCTAAGGTCAGTTCGTTGCGTTGGCCATCTTGAATTGGGTTGGTTCCAAAGGTTTACCGAGTGTATATTTACATCCAATAATTATTTCCTGAAAGTCCATTGGTTCAGGAGATATTTTGCTAAAATACAGGCACAGTTGATTGCAAATACTTAATGGCAAAATAGTAAACAAAGATCTTGCACAATCTTGCTCTAACTCCAGTCATCATAAAGTGCTTTGAGAGGATTGTCCTAAAGTACATAAAGGACGTCATCCCTGCTGATCTGGGCAGCCATAAATTGACCTACAGCGAGAACTGATCAACTGAAGATACAGTCTCAATTACACTTCATACAGCACTGTCCCACCTGGAGCATCCTAACAGCTATGGCATGCTATTTGTGGATTTTAGCTCAACTTTTAATACAGTAATTCCAGAGAGACTAGCACTGAAGCTTCAAGACCTAGGACTGCCTGCATCACTGTGTGACTGGATCAGGGACTTCCTCTCCAATAGGCCTCAAGACTGCGGTGGAGAGAATTGGAGGCTGGACATCATCATCACTGGTCCTTAACAAAGGCACACCGCAAGGTTGAGTGCTTAGCCCAGTTCTCTTTACTCTGTTCAGACACGACTGCACTGCCATCCACCCCACAAACACATTTGAGATGTTTGCAGACAAGACCACCGTATTGGGTCTCATATGTAACAACGATGAGACACTAGATAAGATGATGTTCTGAAACTAAATCTGCCTTAAACACCAAGACCAAAAAGGACCAGGTAGACTGAACATGCTCCTCTCCTCATACAAGGAGAGGTGGTGGACCGCATGAACAGTATCAGGTTCCACATCAGTTCTGACCTGACCTGGTCTCTAAACACCTCCCACTTGGTGGGGAAGGCCCAACAGAGGCTTTCCTTCCTAGGTAGGCTGAAACAGGCTGGACTCTCTTCTCAAGTGCTTGCAAACTTGTACAAAGCCACAATAGAGAGCATCCTCTGACTCAGTGCAGTGACGTGTTATGGGAGCTGCACTGCACAGGACAAGAAGGACCTGGCATGGGTGGTGAAAATGGCTCAGTGGATTGTTGCAGAAAGGTATTGTAGATTGAAGTACATCCCTACCAGATCTGGACTCCCTTTATGAGGGCCAGAGAAAAGACAAGGGTCTCGCTGCAGACCTAACCCGCCCTGGAAATGGACTGTTTGTGCCTCTGAGAAGAGGTACCGCATATAACATTAAAAACACAAACAGTTGGACTGAGACACAACTTCTTCACTAGGGCTGTGAGATCCATCACCACCTCTGCTCTATAAACTGTTTTTCAATATCCAATCACAACAGTGAGATATCTGATCAGAATGTTATTTACACACTGTCAACAGTTCAGAAAGTGAGCCACTCTTTGTGCAATAACTCTGTATTTCACTCACCTTTAATACATAGAGGAAGACGAGTCAGCCCCAACTTATATAACCCAATTTGCAGCCAATATGCGGGCATCTATCATGAACTGAATCTGAATCACATGAGTCAGCCATCCAGCATGCATTACAAATTAAGATGGCCATGCTGGCATTTTGGAGGGAGGGGGGCTGACAAAAAGGCTATTGTTATCTTTTTTTGCTTTTTTTTCTCCTTAGGTTTAACACGGACCATTGATGCTGCTGCCATCATTGTTGAGGCTGGTGATGGAAAACATATTTAGCAGTGACACGTGTAGGCCCTGCCGGTCTGGTTGCGGGCAGAAGCGCATTACATAACCGGACGCACCAAAGTAGCCTATACTGGGAAAGTCGATTGCTCTCTCTGTATCTGTTCACACCTTTAACCAGTTCCACAAAGGAAGGGATAATAACAGTAAGTGTGTGAGCTGCTCAGTGCTCAACACATCTTTTCTAACTTAGGAGTAAAAGATTCAGCTTCACTCTTCTTGGCACAGTGATGATGAGTACATGTTCATCCGCTGCACCGTTGCCCATACAGCATGTGTTGCAGTCCTGCAGAAAGTGTCCTGGCTGTGAGAACACAAGTCAGCTGTTGGCACGTCTGCTGTCTCACCTGACTGCGTTTAGTTCACTGAACGCGCGCGCAGCCGCTACCATAGAGCCCCAGCGAGAGAGAGAGGGAGCCAGCGTACTTACCATCCGATGTCCATGTTGTGTATGGACGCTTCAGCTCTGCCCGGCTCCTCAGCCCTCACGCGGCCGCCGCGACTCGCTTCATGATGTCCGGCTGGAGGACGGCGGCTCTGGAGGAACTGGGTAATGAGCGACCTTCGCTCTTCAGTCAGAGCTCGTCGGCACTACAGTCCCGACGCCTCACCCTCTGGCTCTCTCACGCACGCGCACACACATACTATCTCACACACATGGGAGCTGCTATCCTTACGAGGACAGTGCGTTGACTTCCATGCACAGTGTGTGAACCTAAAGGTTTCTTCTAATACGTTTTCATATTGTAGCTTAGCGCTAACCAGAACCAATTCACAGTGACGTCAGGTCTACTTTGGACCGGGTTCTGAGTCCGCTGACGTCAGCTGTCCCGGCAAGGTCAGTCATTTTGTCCCAGAAAAGGTCCCAATGATGGAACATCCAACAGGGACACGGCGCGCGCGCACGTATGAGTTATATGTTTGATCATGCGCAGATAGCGCTCCCTAGTGGTGATTTGATGTAATGCCGGGATGTGGGATATACAAACTGTTAATTTTCTTTTCCTTTTAAAAATATTTATTTATTTATTTATTTATTTATTTCATAAAATAATCGTTGTAATTATTTTATTGTTACAAGTGGTTTTCATTCAACCTTTATTTAGGCAGTTAATCCCATTGAGCCTCGAGGACTCATTTACAAGAGAGACTTGATTTCAACAAAGCGATGACAACAGACAGTCATAAAAGAGGCATACAGATTTTTTTTTTTTTTACCTTATAGTTGGAACACACCCTACGGTCCCCCTTTTTGAATAGGGGAACCACCACCCCAGTCTGCCAATCCAAGGGAACTGCCCCCGATGTCCACGTGATATTACAG
>JBBPBX010000475.1:107694-130129 GCA_038048925.1 Garcialebias charrua | reverse complement strand
AATTGTGGAAGCAAGACTTAGACAAGATGTGACTATCTGTGAGCAGCAGTATGGTTTCATGCCAAGAAAGAGCACCACAGATGCCATCTTTGCTTTGAGGATGTTGATAGAGAAGTACAGAGAGGGTCAGAAAGAACTCCATTGTGTGTTTGTGGATTTAGAAAAAGCATATGACAGGGTACCAAGAGAAGAGGTGTGGTATTGCATGAGGAAATCTGGAGTGGCAGAAAAGTATGTTAGACTGGTACAGGACATGTATGAGGACAGCAGGACAGTGGTGAGATGTGCTGTAGGAGTGACAGATAGCTTCAAGGTGGAGGTGGGATTGCATCAAGGATCGGCTCTGAGCCCCTTCTTGTTTGCTCTGGTGATGGACCGACTAACAGATGAGGTCAGGCAGGAATCCCCATGGACTATGATGTTTGCAGATGACATTGTGATCTGTGGTGAGAACAGGGAACAGGTGGAAGAGAACTTGGAGAGGTGGAGGTATTCACTTGAAAGAAGAGGAATGAAAGTCAGCCGTAGTAAGACAGAGTACATGTGTGTGAATGAGAGGGAGGCCAGTGGAACAGTGAGGCTACAAGGAGCAGAGGTCACAAAGGTGCAGGACTTCAAGTACTTGGGGTCCACTGTCCAGGAAAATGGGAAATGTGGTAAAGAGGTGAAAAAGAGAGTCCAGGCAGGATGGAGTGGATGGAGAAAAGTTTCAGGAGTGATTTGTGACAAAAAGGTGTCAGCAAAGGTCAAAGGAAAAGTTTACAAGACAGTGGTGAGACCAGCTATATTGTATGGTCTGGAGACAGTGTCATTGACAAAAAGACAGGAGAAAGAACTGGAAGTGGCAGAAATGAAGATGTTGAGGTTCTCCTTAGGAGTGACAAGGATGGATAAGATCAGGAATGAGATAATCAGAGGTACAGCACATGTTGAACAACTGGGAGATAAAGTTAGGGAGGCCAGACTGAGATGGTTTGGACATGTCCAGAGGAGAGACAGTGGGTATATTGGTAGAAGGATGTTAGAAATGCAGCTGCCAGGAAAAAGACAAAGAAGGAGACCAAAGAGGAGATATATGGATGCAGTTCCCATGGGGCCCGGTCTGGCTCAGTCCATATGAGTAACATGGGTTTCCCTTCCTGTGCAAGGTTGTCAGTGTTTCTCGCTGTGGCCACCCTCAAACTCGATAGTGGACACCATGGGTTAGGGAGGCTGTCGAGCTGAAGAAGGAGTCCCATCAATCCTTGTTCGCCGGTGGGACTTTGGAGGCAGCTGAGAAGTATCAGAGGGCCAAGCAGTCCGTAGATTTGGCTGGTGCTGAGGCAAACACTTGAATGTGGGAGGAGTTTAGTGAGGCCTTGGATAAAGACTCTTGGTCAACTCCGAGGAGATTGTCAAACTATCAGGCAACTGAGGAAGGGAAAGTAGCTCTTTACTAACACTGTGTTTAGTGAAGGTGATGTGTTGTTGACCTCAAGCATGTTGTTGTCAGGAAGTGGAAGAAATACTTCTCAGACCTTGTCAATCCCACCGGCACATCTTCCATGGAGGAAGCAGAGTCAGTGGACTTTGAGGTTGGTCTGTCCATAGCAGTGGCTGCATTCACCAGGGTAGTTAAAAAGCTCTGTGGCAGCAGGGCTTCGGGGGTGGATGAGATTTGCCCTGATTTCCTTAAAGCTCTGTATTGTAGTGATACAACCCCGTGTCTAAAACTCTTAGTAGTACTGTACACTCTTTTTGAGGTCCTCAAGAAGACGAGTGGACAATGTTTTATTTACATTTATTTTGAATTAAGTGACACAAATCAGAAGAGACTTTCTTTAATTTGTGTTAATTCAGAATTACTCAACACAATAACTTCAATATACTGTATTGATCATGGTTTATGCTGTTAAGGCATTGATAACTTCTTCATATAATGAATCAAACTGTATGTTCTATTTAGAAGAACTATATGAAAGTTGAAGAACAAGTCTGAATAATCTGTTGGTATTTGTGTGAAATGTTTAGAGACACGGTAATTTACCGATCGATCTACGTTCCTACCCTCATCTATGGTCATGAGCTCTGGGTTATGACCGAAAGAACGAGATCTCGGATACAAGCGGCTGAAATGAGTTTTCTCCGCAGGGTGTCTGGACTCTCCCTTAGAGATAGGGTGAGAAGCTCAGTCATCCGGGAGGGACTCGGAGTAGAGCCGCTGCTTCTCCACATCGAGAGGAGCCAGTTGAGGTGGCTCGGGCATCTGGTTAGGATGCCTCCTGGACGCCTCCCTGGTGAGGTGTTCCGGGCATGTCCCACCGGGAGGAGACCCAGAGGAAGACCCAGGACACGCTGGAGGGACTATGTTTCTCGGCTGGCCTGGGAACGCCTTGGGATTCCCCCAGAGGAGCTGCTCCAAGTGGCTGGGGAGAGAGAAGTCTGGGCCTCCCTACTTAGGCTGCTACCCCCGCGACCGACCCCGGATAAGCGGAAGAAAATGGATGGATGGATGGATGTTTAGAGACACTATGATCACGTCTTTAGACTAAACTTGTCGCCTGTCTCCTTTTTCTGAAAACAAACCCCTCTACTCTCAAAAACAGATTCTCTGTTTTTGACACCTGCAAGTCTTCTGACGCACTATCTTCTATCCGAGTGACCTTCATGCAGTCTAACTCCTTCCACTGGTTCGTCTGAACCAATCGGAGAAGAACAAGTCTCTGATCTCAAATCCTTTCTTAAACGTTCTAAGCTTTTGCTGGAATAGGCAGTTCCTGTGAGGAAGTGGAAATGTGAACTTTCTTTTGGAAACTGTGGACGTCCGACCATGAGTCAAGGGTCCGCGTCTTCAGCAAGGTTTAAACAGCATGTCAGCTGTGAACCATTCGAGTGTCACAGCTCCAAGCTGTGAACTCTTTCTGGAAGTTGTTATCTTGAAAACCAAACCGGAGCTGAGGGCATTACTCTGTGAGGCAGAAGCGGGCCTCACAAGACCGTGGCAAGATGGACGTGTGTTGCCTGTAAAATGCCGCAGGACGTGCACGTATGGCTTGACTAATTTACCGGAGTCGAGACAAGAAAATCTTCACAAAGGTAAAAGTAGTTGTTCATCACGGTACGGAAGTCCAGCCGAACCCGACCAGAGGATGTGCTGTCTCTGGTTAAAATATCTCAAGATAAGACTTCAACCATTTCCCATCAACCTCCATTTTCTTCCTCCTAAACTTTCTCCTTAAACTTTATTTCTAAAGTAAAAACTCTAAGTTAATGTGCAAGCAGAGATAAGTTATACAAAGACCCATAACTTGTGTTCTGTTGTTCCTATGTTTAAATCTGCTGAACAGTTAGTTATAGGAAACCTGATCGATCAATCCATGCAAATACAGCATGTTGTAATTGTAATTTAATGATTTGTTAATTAAATGATTAATCTCCTAGTGAATCAACACAAGTTAACATTTCATGTCTTTACATTTCATCACTGAGTCATAGAATTATTGGTATTAATCTGAAAAAGATGAGAACCCATGAATTATTGATGATAATTTGTGTCAGTCTAAAATCTGCTCAAATTTACATCTAAAATATAGGTAAGTCAGCAAACTGACCTCTTCGTATATATTATTACAGTATGTTGTGGGCTGTCTTTTCTGATACATATTTGCAAAAATGTGTGGACAATGGAGGCAGTGCTACTGCATTGGCAGACTGGGGTGGTGGTACCTCTCTTCAAAAAGGGGGACCAGAGGGTGTGTACAGGGGCATCATTCTCCTTAGTCTTCCTAGTTAGGTCTATTCAGGGGTACTGGAGTAGTGAGTCAGATTGTTGTTTGAACCTCAGATCCGGGAGGAACAATGTGGGTTCCATCCTAGCCGTGGAACCCTGGACCAGCTCTTTACCCTCACTAGGGTCCTCAAGGGGTCATGGGAGTTTTACCATCCAGTCTACATGTGTTCTGTGGACTTGGAGAAGGCATTTAACCGTGTTCCTCGGGGTACACTGTGCGGGGTGCTCTGTGAGTATGGCATTAGGGGCCCGTTGTCACAGGCTGTTTGGTCCCTTTTCTCGGTGCAGCCAGGGGGTAGAGGGATTCCGGTTCAGTGGCCTCAGGATTCCATCTCTGCTCTTTGCAGATGATGTGGTCCTGTTGGCATTGTGCTGTGATCTTCAGCTCTCATTGGAACAGCTCACAGCCGAGTGTGTATCGGCTGGGATGAGAATCGGCACCTCCACATCTGAGGCCATGCCATGGTCCTAAATTGGAAAAGGGTGGATTGCTCTCTTCAGATCGAGGGCGAGGTTCTGCTTCAAGTGGAGGAGTTCAAGTATCTTGGGGTTTTGTTCACGAGTGAGGTAAGAATGGATCGGGAGATTGACAGACCGATTGGTGCAGCATCTGCAGTATTGCGGACTCTGTACTAGTGCTGGGCGATATGGAAAAATCTTATATCACGATATGGACATTTTTATATCACGATAACGATATATATCACGATATATACAACACGATGTATGTGTACAGGAAAAATTTGGACCAAAGTTTTTTTGTTTGTTTTTTTAATCAAAAAGAAAATAACACAAACAGTATAACAAGGCATACAATACACATAAACAATAACAGTTGAAAAGACAATTAAACTAAGCAGAGAATTATTAATAAAGTTCTAAACAGCAGCATAAAAAAAGAACAATTTGAGAAACATAGCACAAAATTAAATTGCGTGTGCAAGAGGAGTTTCAAGTTTTATGATAAGCTAATAATATATTTGTATAAGGACTGTGCTTTTGGGAGTTTGCAACGTTTAAATACATTCTTAAATATATTTACTTCACTTAAAAAATACAAAATAAGGGAGAAGTTTTCAAGTAGAAAAGGAATTTCTACTTTGGTCTAAATTTTTCCTGCAGGTGGCGGTAAGACAACGGCTGCTAATAAAACCCACAAAGAAGAAATCCGCTCTGGAAGCTGGAGTTAACAAGGCAAGAAACAGAAAAGAGAAAATGTTGCGTTTGATTCCGGTTCTGTTGTGTCTCTGGTCTGTTTTGTATTGGTTAACTGGACCCGAGTTCAGACTCGTTTGGACTCTGGGTTCGTGTCCTCTGGACCCATGTTGTCTACGAGTTTCAGCGGAGCAAAATAATGGAAGCTAACAAGGTGAGCTTCTTCCTCTTTTTGGTAAAAGTTCTTCTTCTTGGGCTGCCTGTGCAACTGTTTCTCCTTGTTGTGACACCAGCTACATGCCCCCGCGTCTCCTCTGCTCTCAAGTTTAACAACGTAAAGCATGTGTCGCAAACCCGCGCGTGCGTCAAACACAAAGCAGCGCCGTCATGTCGCTAAACCACAATATGAGGCTTCTTTGCGTCGCAATGCAAACAGTTATTTTTTCATTCTTATTTATCACGATAGAGACGATAAAAGGAGAGGAGCACGATAGACACGTTTCTATCGTCCCCACGATATATATCGTCATATCGCACAGCCCTACTCTGCACCAGTGCATTAACAGAATAACCGAGTTTTCGACAGGTCGAGTGCTTTGACTTCTATCGAGGCTTTTTTGTCCAACTCGGGTACCCGTAGTGACGTCATCACGTGATAAAAACAGAGCGCGCGGTAGCTTTTAGCTTTTAGTAGACGCTACAAAATGGATTCCTTTGTGCGCACGGATCTATGAAGCTGGTCCAGTCTTGTCAAAAAGGTAAAACAGTTTATAATTTTATAAATTGCGCCACTCATTGAAACATCCTGTTGACGTTCTTTGCTTCAACACCGTAGTAGATTGTTGTGACAGCAGAGGGCAGTGTTTTATTGCAGGTCCCATATATAACACGGTTGAAACGGCTTCATCTCTCTCGTTTCACAAACAAAAAAACAAATATTCATCTCTCTAGAGCTATTAAAAATCTATAAACACAATCTCTAAAAGTAAACCTAAATTGCACAGCTGCAGGCGGTGGTACGGTGTGGCTGTGGCCCAATTTGTTTTTTAAGTTTCGGTTTTCATCGCCTTATACTTTCACTTTTAATATTATTAATATAACTAATAGTTTTGTTTTTCCTGTGACTTATGTGCAGTATGATAAATGATAGGAGCATAATAAATGCTCCCAATGCTTTGTTGGTCTTTTTTTTCTTTTTGTAAAGACGTTTTTAGGCATTTATATTTATTTATTTATTTTGCATCGTAAGACACTGTGACGTCATCGGCTACTCGAGCGTCGTTCGAGTTTTTTTATGTTAATGTCGAGGTTAAAAATTATGTACTCGTTCAACCCCTACTCTGTACTGGTCTGTTGTCGTTAAGAGTGATGTGAGTTGTAAGGCAAAGCTCTCGGGCATGTCCAACTGGGAGGAGACCTCGGACACGCTGGAGAGACTACAGTATGTCTCTCGGTTGGCCTAGGAACGTCTTGGAATCCAGAAGAGCTGGAAGAGGTGGCTGTGGAAAGAGATTTCTGGACCTCCCTGCACAAGCTGCTGCCCCCGAGACCCGACTTTGGAACAAGTGGAAGATAAAGGATGGATAGATGGATCATCTAATCAAATAAAACAAGTAATGTTGGCTGTTTTTGACAGGAAGTGTGTTTCTGATATTTGTCTAAACACACAAATTAAAGACATGTATTCTACCCCCAGTGCCCTTGGTCCTGTTTAACTTTAGCTCTGTCTCACCTGAGGAAGAGGATGTGAGGGGGCGGATCTCTTGGTATTCAAACTACTCTGTTACCCCTCAGGCAGCATGGAACTGAATGTCCTGAATACAGACATCCTGTTGTCACTTTAACTCTCCTGTTCTGATTTCTCTGTCCTCTCGGTCCTCGTTCTGCTTCTCTTTCTTTCCTTTTCTTCTTGTCCCTCTTTGTGTTCCTGCCTTGTGTTTTAATTTTTTTGCTCTGGGCTTTTTGATAATGTCACGTTGCTAATTGTGTCATAACAGATGTTGTCAGATGTTGTTATGCAGGATGAAACGTCCGCAGGGACGGCTTGTGGAGAACTGTTGGTTAGACAGAGGTCACGGGGTCATTTTCACAACAACATCCTGCTGCCTCTCCGGTTCGCCAGGTTGTCTGGCTTCATGTCAGAGAGATTTGTACACACGTGTGAACCTGTGTGAACGTGTGTGTGTGTGTGTGTGTGTGCGCGTGTGTGTGTGTGCAGGCCTGCGAGTGTTCGTCTAGGTTTGTCTGTGGAAGTGTGTGGTCAATCATTCTCTGGCCTCAGGGCAGCTGCAGAGTCTGATGCAGCTTTTATTAACCCCCAGTTAACTTCTTTGTCTAATTAACCACCTCTCTCTGCTCTTTATAACAAACTGCAGCTGTTTTCTCACAATCATTGAATTAGTAGAAATATTTCAATGATAGAACGAGCAGCAGAGAATCAAGTCCCTCATGTTTTGAGTGAAACAACAAAATCCCAGCCCAGGTAATTAAACTTGGTGATTCATAGATGTCCTCAACACTCCACACAAAGTGACACAACATTCAACAGATTCCAACTAATGAAGTTTTAGTTTGGATGACAAATGTTCTTTTTTTCTGCATTCGGTTTAAATTAGTCTCAGATGCAGTGCTGGAGCTGATAAATTAAAACAGTTTTACAAAAACAAGTTGCTTCTTGTTCACATTGATCAGAACCTCCTGTAGGTGTCATATCTGTTTTTTTAAATAATGACAGAACACAAACATCCTAAAAACAGCAGCACAGGAAAAGAATGGAAGAATACGAGAAATGAAACATGCTGGCTGACAGAGAGCAGAAACAAAGATGAAATGGTAAATAAGACCCAGCAAGCCACTTCATTTTATTACTTTCACCGTTCTTATTGATCAAACTGAAATTTTCATTTCAAGTTTGAAATAAGCAGCAAAGCCTCTCGTTGAAACCATTACGTCTCGGATCAATAGTCAGTGGATTAGAACTGAATCAGTGCGGTCACAGAAATACAAATATTGGATTTTGGAGTTCGCTCGGGGACTGAGATCTGAGAACGCCAAGGGCCAACGAGAAAGAAAAGAGAGCATGGAGGAAATGAAAAATGAAAAGAAAAGACAAAAGCTGGATGTTGGCTTGTCTTTTTTCAAACGTTGTTATCGCTGTTTCTTTTTTAGTGACCTTTAACCCTGAAATTTGGCATCAGATGGGTCAAGTCGGAGCTAATTTATCTATTTGACTGTGGTTCAGCTCTGTGGAGACAACAGCTTCACAGCATCACCTCCCTGCCTGGTGTCACCTCTGAGGTCATCTGCTGCCAAGCAGCCCTTTTAAAGCTCCACCTGCTGCAAGCAGACATTGATTATTCTCAGCTGTTGGTGCAGCGTCGCCGTCGAGACTCTAATGGTACGTCCACACCTAACAGCGTTTCAACTTCAGGAGCGTCCGGTTTACATGCAAAGTCAATGGGGGACGCGCCTCCAGGCGCGTCTTGGCGTTGGGCGTCACGTGCGTGTTGAGCGTGCTGGAAAGGGTTTTCCGTGCATGTGAACCCGCGTCAGCCTCCAAAGCACGCCTTGAACATGTTGAAGATTTTGCCGTTCAAACGTTCAAACGCGAGGGGGAGAGTCCCTATGTGACGTGGAAACGAGGGGACGGGGGTATTGCGCAACTATGTGACGTATTGTTTGTGGGACACAGAAAAAACCCGCGAAGTCGTGAACTATGGAAGAGAAACTCATTGTAGCTGTGTGTTCGCGACAAGTCCTTCACGACCAGTCAAGTCTGCTCTACAGAGACAGAAATAAAAAGCTCCTTGCCTGGCGGAGTGCAGTGAGGAACTCGGTATACCGGTAAGCTCCTCCCACACCCCCCGCCGCCACACCGCCGCAGCTTCGCGTTTCTGGTCTGGACACCACTGTGGGTCCAGTGTGTCCACTTGCGTGCGTGACGAGCTTTTTTGAAGTTGAAACGCTGTTAGGTGTGGACGTACCATGATTCTACAGCTTCAGAGACTGAACACACACTGCAGGAAGTGGGAACATATGGAAGGTTTACAGGAAGTGTGAACAGATGGAAGGTTTACAGGAAGTGTGAACAGATGGAAGGTTTACAGGAAGTGGGAACATATGGAAGGTTTACAGGAAGTGTGAACAGATGGAAGGTTTACAGGAAGTGTGAACAGATGGAAGGTTTACAGGAAGTGTGAACAGATGGAAGGTTTACAGGAAGTGGGAACATATGGAAGGTTTACAGGAAGTGTGAACAGATGGAAGGTTTACAGGAAGTGTGAACAGATGGAAGGTTTACAGGAAGTGTGAACAGATGGAAGGTTTACAGGAAGTGGGAACAGATGGAAGGTTTACAGGAAGTGGGAACAGATGGAAGGTTAACAGGAAGTGGGATCATTTGGAAGGTTTACAAGAAGTGGGAACATATGGAAGGTTTACAGGCAAGGGCGTAACTTTAGGTCTAACATTGGGGGGGTTATGCTCTCTACCTATTTATTTATCGAATAAATTACTTTTTTTAATGATTCAGGATATTTTAGGGTTAAAATATATTGTAATGCTTTTACTGTGATTTACTTAACTTTCCTGTTTTCTCTGTATTTATTCTGCTCCTTTTTGGTTCCACATAGGTTCAACAAGTAAGAAAAAAACTCACTATTTTTCTGCATTTTTTTCTGCCATCCATCCATCCATCTTCTTCCGCTTATCCGGGGTCGGGTCGCGGGGGTAGCAGCCTAAGTAGGGAGGCCCAGACTTCCCTCTCCCCAGCCACTTGGAGCAGCTCCTCCGGGGGAATCCCAAGGCGTTCCCAGGCCAGCCGAGAAACATAGTCCCTCCAGCGCGTCCTGGGTCTTCCTCTGGGTCTCCTCCCGGTGGGACATGCCCGGAACACCTCACCAGGGAGGCGTCCAGGAGGCATCCTAACCAGATGCCCGAGCCACCTCAACTGGCTCCTCTCGATGTGGAGAAGCAGCGGCTCTACTCCGAGTCCCTCCCGGATGACTGAGCTTCTCACCCTATCTCTAAGGGAGAGTCCAGCCACCCTGCGGAGAAAACTCATTTCAGCCGCTTGTATCCGAGATCTTGTTCTTTCGGTCACAACCCAAAGCTCATGACCATAGATGAGGGTGGGAACGTAGATCGATCGGTAAATTGAGAGCTTTGCCTTTCGACTCAGCTCTCTCTTCACCACGACAGACCGGTACAGCGCCCGCTTCACTGCGGACGCTGCACCTATCCGCCTATCGATCTCACGCTCCAGTTTTCCCTCATTCGTGAACAAGATCCCGAGATACTTAAACTCCTCCACTTGGGGCAGGACCTCCTCCCCGACCCGGAGAGGGCATGCTACCCTTTTCCGGCTCAAGACCATGGCCTCGGATTTGGAGGAACTGATCCTCATCCCGGCCGCATCACACTCGGCTGCAAACCGCTCCAGTGAAAGTTGTAAATCACGAACTGATGAAGCCAGTAGGACCACATCATCTGCAAAAAACAGAGAAGCGATTCTAAGGCCACCAAAACGGATCCTCTCAACACCTTGGCTGCGCCTAGAAATTCTGTCCATAAAAGTTATGAACAGAATCGGTGACAAAGGGCAACCTTGGCGGAGTCCAACTCTCACCGGAAACGAGCCTGACTTACTGCCGGCAATGCGGACCAAGCTCTGACACCGGTCGTACAGGGACCTAACAGCCCTTATCAAAGGGCCTGGTACCCCATACTCCCGGAGTACCCCCCACAGAACCCCCCGAGGGACGCGGTCGAATGCCTTCTCCAAGTCCACAAAGCACATGTAAACTGGTTGGGCAAACTCCCACGCACCCTCCAGGACCCTGCTGAGGGTGTAGAGCTGGTCCAGTGTTCCACGACCAGGACGAAAACCACACTGCTCCTCCTGAATCCGAGGTTCGACTATCCGACGGACCCTCCTCTCCAGAACCCCTGAATAGACCTTACCAGGGAGGCTTAAGAGTGTGATCCCCCTATAGTTGGAACACACCCTACGGTCCCCCTTTTTGAATAGGGGAACCACCACCCCAGTCTGCCAATCCAAGGGAACTGCCCCCGATGTCCACGCGATATTGCAGAGTCGCGTAAGCCAACACAACCCTACAACATCCAGAGCCCTAAGGAACTCCGGGCGAATCTCATCCACCCCCGGAGCCTTGCCACCGCGGAGCTTTTTAACCACCTCGGCGACCTCAGCACCAGAGATCGGAGAACCCGACCCAAAGTCCCCAGGCTCTGCTTCCTCAGTGGAAGACGTGCCAGTAGGATTGAGGAGGTCTTCGAAGTATTCCGCCCACCGACTCACAACATCCCGAGTTGAGGTCAGCAGCACGCCACCTCCACCATAAATGGTGTTGGTCTCGTACCTCTTTCCCCCCCTGAGACGCCGGATGGTGGACCAGAATCGCCTCGAAGCCGTACGGAAGTCATTCTCCATGGCCTCTCCGAACTCCTCCCACGCCCGAGTTTTTGCCTCAGCAACCACCCGAGCCGCATGCCGCTTGGACTGCCGGTACCTATCAGCTGCTTCCGGGGTCCCACAAGCCAAAAAGGCCCAATAGGACTCCTTCTTCAGCCTGACAGCATCCCTCACTGCCGGTGTCCACCACCGGGTTCGAGGGTTGCCACCACGACAGGCACCAACAACCTTGCGGCCACAGCTCCGATAAGCTGCCTCGACAATAGAGGCGCGGAACACGGCCCACTCGGACTCCATGTCCCCCGCCTCCCTTGGAACGTGTTCAAAGCTCTCCCGGAGGTGGGAGTTAAAGCTCCGTCTTACGGGAGACTCTGCCAGACGTTCCCAGCAGACCCTCACAATACGTTTGGGTCTGCCAGGTCTGACCGGCATCCTCCCCCACCATCGGAGCCAACTCACCACCAGGTAGTGGTCAGTTGACAGCTCCGCCCCTCTCCTCACCCGAGTGTCCAAGACATGCGGCCGCAGATCAGATGAGACGACAACAAAGTCGATCATCGAACTGCGACCTAGGGTGTCCTGGTGCCAAGAGCACATATGGACACCCTTATGCTTAAACATGGTGTTCGTTATGGACAATCCATGACGAGCACAGAAGTCCAATAACAGAACACCACTCTGGTTCAGATCAGGGGGGCCGTTCCTCCCAACCACACCCCTCCAGGTCTCACTGTCATTGCCCACGTGAGCGTTGAAGTCCCCCAGTAGAACAAGGGAGTCCCCAGGAGGCGCACTCTCCAATACCCCCTCCAAGGACTCCAAAAAGGGTGGGTAGTCTGAGCTGCCGTTTGGTGCATAGGCACAAACAACAGTCAGAGCCCGTCCCCCCACACGTAGGCGAAGGGAGGCTACCCTCTCGTTCACCGGGGTGAACCCCAACGTACAGGCACCAAGATGGGGGGCAACCAGTATGCCCACTCCTGCTCGGCGCCTCTCACCAGGGGCAACTCCAGAGTGGAAGAGTGTCCAACCCCTCTCAAGGAAACTGGTTCCAGAGCCAGAGCCATGCGTTGAGGTGAGTCCGACTATTTCTAGTCGGAACTCTCAACCTCACACACTAGCTCAGGCTCCTTCCCCACCAGAGAGGTGACATTCCATGTCCCAATGGCCAGCTTCTGTAGCCGAGGATCAGACCGCCAGGGTCCCCGCCCTCGGCCACCACCCATCTCACATTGCACCCGACCCCTTTGGCCCCTCCCACAGGTGGTGAGCCCATGGGAAGGGGGACCCACGTCTCCTCTTCGGGCTGTGCCCGGCCGGGCTCCATGGGTAAAAGCCCGGCCACCAGGCGCTCGCCAGCGTGCCCCACCTCCGGGCCTGGCTCCAGAGTGGGGCCCCGGTGACCCGCGTCCGGGCGAGGGAAAACTTAGTCCATTAATTGTACTCATCATAGGGGTTTTTGGGGTTTTTTCTGCCATAACACATATTTTACTTTTTTAAGATTTATTATATAAAATACCTTAATTTCACAATTTTCAAAGAGTGTGTATTTACCTGGTTCACTACAGTTTAACTAGGAAAAATTACAACAAATGATTCAAATACAGCCATAATATGACAAGAGCAGAGTAAAACCCTGCATGTCATCTTCAGCAATTATGCTTAAATGTTCATATTGTGTAAATTGAAATCATATTAAAGTTACCTAAAAACAAGAGAGTTACAGCTGTGTATTTAACCAGTTCATTTCAACTGTGTTAAAGCACTTGCAAGACTATGGCAGTTTCAAATCATTTGATTTTGTGAGTGCAGCAATTATCTATGAAAGAAAGTCAAAAACACAAAATATTATTTTTTTTCACCACTGTATTGACACCAATAAACTATATACAGCAAAAGTCTTGTGCACAATTCATGACAACAGTCTACATCAAAGAATACAGTGTGGCAAACTGAAGAGCATATTACACTTTGACTCTAAACAAACAAAACCATGTAAATACTGCTCATCTTTGGTATCAACCTGTAGCTGTTTTTGAACTTTCAAACAAAAGCACCAAACACCTGTTTGTGTCTTGGTGTGAAATAAATAAATAAATGTTTCTTCAAACGGTGACGTCACGCAGCACGTGACATCAGGTGAAGCTGACACACACATCCAGAGTCTTCACCCGCTTCGGACGTTATCAACCATTAAATGGCCATTATCAGTCATTATCATCCCTATACGTAGCGGTCAGATTGCCCTCCTGTACCTCTGGTTTAAAGGTACGTTGTCACCGTTACAAGCGATGACAGCAGGCTCCGCTAATAACGCCCATTGTATGGACTGACAACATCCTCAGTCTTCATGGAGGAGAACATTAAGCTGAAACACAAAACCCGCCGCGGCCTCTTAACCTTTTAAACCTAAGCCTCAAATTTCCGCCTGGCATTTTTTACTTGTTTTTCACTAGAAAATATGAAGAAAATGTCCTATGGCCAAGTGCTTCAGCACATTTGTTCAGAATATTTAGAACTTTAAATATCTGGCATTATTTTACATTATACTTGTTACAAAACAACTATTAAAACTGTTTAACATCAAGAAAAAACAAAAAGCGAAATTAGATTTGAGAGATTTTATGCAAATAAATTTTTTGCATAAAATCTCTCAAATCTAATTTCGAACTGCATTTGAACATGAAGTACAGATTTGGCATCACAAATTAACAATATCAACACTACAGAACATATTTACAATGTTTTTTTTATTCTCACTTATTTTTACAAATAATAAACAGACTAACAATTCAAACTACTGTATTTGGCGAATTTCCCCTCCCTACATTTCTCCTTATTATCTTCTACACAAACAAAGTACAAACTGATGAATATTGTAATATCTTATAGACTTGATATACTATTACAACAACAAAATAAAATATAAAATAAAATATAAAATAAAACTATATCCTATTATGTGTACCCAGTATAAAACTATTATCCACAAAGTAACAGGCCTCATTCATTCAGAAATAAAATTCAAAAAGTTATGCAAGTTGTTGTTTGTTAGTGCAGTAGAAACAGACACAAATCAAACAAAGGGTTCCGGTTCTGTGAGGGTTCCGGTTCTGTGAGGTGCGGAGGTGTTATGAGCTGCTGCTGAGGAAAAACTTCAAGCCTGTGCGTGAGTATGATTATAAATCATTGGTAAGTCCATATTTATTTAAATAAAACTAGATAATTACATGTAAGGTAATTAAAAAATATATACTAACATTTAATAACGATTTATTTGCTTCACTGAACAAAACTGGACGGGGAGACTTTGGAGAGCCTTGAATTGTTTGTAGACGATTATTTTGAAAAGCTAGTCATGAGCAAACTCAGCACATCCGGCGCTGCTAGCGAATTAGCCCCGTTAGCTAAACGACACCGAGAGGGTAGCTCAGATAGTTCTTCGGAAGCGTCCGCGGATAATTCGGGCTTCACGGCTATACTTGAGTCAATCGACAAGAAGTTATCTAGCTTGGACGCTCGGTTAGCGTTAGTGGAGCTACTACACAAGGAATTCCAGAGCCTGAGAGAATCGCTCGAGTTCAGTCAACAACAGGTAGAATCTCTCGCTAAAGAAAATAAAGAGTTGAAGGGGACAGTGAAAAAAATAACAGATCAGGTGACGCAGCTTTCTGGCGATAATAAGAAGATGAAGGAATCAATTTTAGATATTCAAGCCAGAAGCATGAGAGAAAATCTAGTGTTTTCTGGAATTCAGGAGCTAGCGGAAGAGGATCCTGAAGCCTCGGTTCGGGCATTCATTCAGAACCAGCTAAAGTTGCCGACTGAAACAGTTAAATCGATCACTTTTCATCGAGTTCACCGCCTGGGAGGTAAAAAACCTGAGAATACTAGGCCACGGCCAATAATAGCTAAATTCGAACATTTCAAGCAAAAAGAACAGGTTAAAAGCCGAGGTAGGGAACTGCGTGGCACACATTTTAGCATAAATGATCAATTCCCTGTAGAAATTCTGAATAGAAGGCGCGTTCTGTACCCGATAAGAAAGAAAAATATAAGTGAAGGAAGAAGAGCTAACATCTCTGTGGATAAACTCTACATAAACGGTCAGCTGTTTAGAGATCCAGAAGCTACTCCTTGGCTTTATTAGACAATCAAGGTAAGAAATGTTTTGGTTGCTAATATTAATTAATATTATTATATATAGTATTTATTAATATTACTTACCAGATATATTTAATTTTTTCTTTCAGCACAGCTCGGTGGTGGGACACACTCAGTTAGTGGTGGTACACAAGGTGGAATGACACTTGAGGTGGTAAGAGGGTTCTTTTGTTGTTTTTCCTTATCTGAGTTATGTTTTCATGTATATCATTTCTTTTTGTTTTTCTGTCTCTATTTTTCTATCTTAACAATTATCGGAGCACAAGCACAAGGGTTCACATACGTCTCTATATATCCATACATTTACTTCATAAATGAAAACTTCCCTGATTCATTAAAAAAAAGAGCACTTACTCTATTTAAAAATAATATATAATTAATCATTAAAGGGATATGTATTTGTCTGGATCTATTAGTATCTTTTATATTAGTGACATTGGGTGTGGTTTAGCTATATTATCATTAGCACAGGTATGGGTACCTTAGGGTTTGTCACATGGAACATTAATGGAGCCGGTAGCCAAAGTAAAAAATATAGGATTTTTAACCAGATTAAAAGACTAAAGGCAGATGTTGTATTGCTCCAAGAAATTCATAAATTGGCCTCAACTGTGGATGAGCTAAAGTCTTTTGAGTTTCCTAATGTATTTTCAGCCTGTTATAATTCAAGACAAAGAGGGGTAGCAATTTTAATACATAAAAACGTTAACTTCAAAGTATTAGATCAGGTTATAGACTCACAAGGTAGATATATAATATTAAAGTTATCAATATTTGGACAAAATTATTGCATAGTTAGCATTTATGGGCCGAATGTAGACGACGCTGCTTTTTTTCACGACTTTTTTTCCACTCTATCAAATCACATGGATTCCTCACTAGTAATGGGAGGTGATCTCAACTTTGGTTTCGATGACAAATTAGACAGACTGAATGCAGTGGGAGCTCAACGCAGTTGGCAATCTATAAATATAGTTAAACAGTATATGAATGATTATGGACTCTGCGATGCATGGCGTACTTTTCACCCTGATAGCAAAGAATATTCTTTCTTTTCACATGTGCATCACTCATATTCTCGTCTTGATTATTTCATAGTAAGCAATTCATTGCTGACCAATATTTCAGACACTAAGATACACACTATTGCTGTCAGCGATCATGCACCAGTTACTCTAAATTTAGATAATAAAAAAGAAACAACAAAAAATATAAATTGGAGATTAAATACATCACTGCTTCAAGAGGAAGAATTTTTGCAATACTTTAAAAAAGAATGGACATCATATTTAGAGTTTAATGACTTGCCAGGAACTTCAGCATGTACACTTTGGGAGGCTGGGAAAACAGTCATGAGAGGTAAAATAATATCCTATTCAACAAATAAAAAGAAAAAAGAAAATAAACGTATTGAGGAATTAGAGAAATCCATTAAACTATTAGAAGGTCTACAAGGAGAGGAAACACAGCAAAAGCTACGCAAATTAAAATTAGAACTAAATGAATATATTGATAAGAAAAATAAATTCTTGATACAAAGACTTAGATTAGATAATTTTGAATACGGTAATAAATCTGGGAACTTTTTAGCTAATCAACTCAAATTAAACAAAGAAAAAACATCTATATATGGTATTAAAGATAAAAATGGAAATATAATTCATGATGAGGGAAAAATAAACAATGTTTTTAAAGACTTCTATAAAACTCTATACACTCCACAAATAAATCCATCTAATGAAGATATTAATGAATTCTTGGAGAAAGTAACACTTCCAAAACTAGATATTAGTCAGTCATCAAAACTAGACTCACCATTAACATCAGATGAGCTCCATGAAGCAATTAAAAGCATGCCTAATAAGAAATCTCCAGGTCCTGATGGCTATCCGGTGGAATTCTATAAAGAATTCTGGGATATACTGGAACCGATATTCTATAGAGTGCTACTTGAGTCAGAAGGAAATGGCAGGCTACCAACACATATGAATTCAGCCAACATTAGTCTCTTATTAAAATCAGGCAAAGACCCAGTATTACCTACCAGTTATCGTCCAATCTCTCTTATTAATGTTGATGTTAAAATAATTTGTAAAGTCTTATCAAAAAGACTAGAGAAGATAACTCCTGTTATTATACATCCAGACCAAACCGGATTCATAAAAGGAAGACACTCGAACACAAACACTCGCAGATTATATAATGTAATAGAGTATTCGTATTTTAAAAATATTGAAACAGCTATTTTTTCTTTAGATGCTGAAAAAGCATTCGATAGAGTAAATTGGAATTTCTTATTTGCTACCTTAAATAAATTTGGTTTTGGGAATTACTTCATTAACTGGTTAAAAATATTATATAGTTCACCAACAGCGTGCGTCAGGACAAATAATCAATTATCTTCAAGCTTCTGTTTACAGAGGGGCACCAGGCAAGGTTGCCCACTTTCACCAGCATTATTTGCTATTTTTATTGAACCTTTAGCAGCAGCAATAAGGCAAAGTGCGGATATTAAAGGCATAAAGGGTAGAAACATAGAACATAAAATTAGTCTTTATGCTGACGATGTTTTGCTTTTTCTTGAGAACTCAGGAAACTCAATATCTAATGTTATAAAGTTAATAAACTCATTTTCAAAAGTTTCTGATTATTCTATAAACTGGACAAAATCTACAGTTCTTCCAATAAATTGCATGTTTAATAATTCTCTTAATGAAAGACTACAATCAGGTAACATTAAATATTTAGGTGTTAATATCTCTCCTAAATTGGAGGATTTAATAAAATTAAATCATATCCCACTATTAAAGAAAATTGAAGACGATCTTACTAGATGGAGATCTCTACCCATATCACTTATGGGAAGAGTTGCCTCAGTAAAAATGATGGTGCTGCCGAGAATAAATTATTTATTCTCAATGATTCCAAATAAACCTTCAACTGAATGGTTTAAGTCCCTGGACTCTTCTATATCTAAATTCCTTTGGAAAAATAAAACTCCACGTATTAGTTTAAAAACATTACAGAAATCTAAAGATACCGGAGGATTAGAACTTCCAAACTTTTATTACTACTATTTAGCCAACAGGTTACAATATATATCAAAGTGGTTAAAACCGAATGCACTAGATGAAACTTGGATAGATATAGAACAAACTTTATGTAATAATATTAGGATTTCAGATCTACCATTTATCAGTACAGATTTAAAAAGACATGTCTGCTTTAAGAGCATCAATATTAGCTCATCTCTGACAGCATGGTGGGAGTATCTGAAAATGACAAAGTCTTCACTATTCCCATGTAGACATACACCTCTCTGGAACAATCCTGACATTCAACAAGAAAATAATATGTTAAATTTCACAGGTTGGAGAATGAAAGGTATTGAATGTCTGGAACACATATTTGAGGGTATAGACTTTATTCCATTTAATAAATTAATAATACAATATGACATTGATAATAAATATTTCCTACAATACCAACAAATTAAGTCAATTGTAAAAAAGAAATTTAAGCTTAATAAAACATTGTTGGAAACACCAACATGTGTGTTAGAGTTTATTAATTTTCAACCACCCAAATTATTATCTAAAATATACAAAAAATTGTCTAGAATCGATGACTCGATAGCACTACCTGTTGAAAAATGGGAGTCAGATTTATCAATCAACTTTGAACAAAAAATTTGGTCTCAAGTATGTTCAAATACTTTTAAATTGACTAGAATCTCCAATTTACAATTAATACAATATAAGGTTCTCTATAGAGTACATTATACAGGTCAGCGAATGTTTAAGATGGGCTTTACACCATCTAACAAGTGCTCACAATGCATAAGTAACACACCTGATGATTATATTCACGCGCTCTGGTTCTGTCCACCCGTTCAGAGGTTCTGGGTACAGGTATGTGAAGACTTGTCTAAATGTTTGAAATTTAATATCCCACTCTCTCCATCTGTTTGCTTATTGGGTATCTTTGAAGATGTTATACTAGAAAAAAATACATCCTATATGCTTTTCACTGCCTTATGCATCGCAAAGAAAACCATACTCGTAAATTGGAAAAATAAAAATAATCTTAGCATTAATCAGTATAAAAATCTTCTGTTAGATCATATTAGTCTTGAAACAGCATCTGCCGACACATTGGATCAATCTATTTGGCATTCTTTGATCGGCTCCGTTACGTAGTGAGGGTGGGGGGTCTGGGATGTGGCCTTGTGGGGCATTGGGACTGGAGGGGGGGAGGTTGGGGTTTGGGGCGCCGGGGGGTTGGGGCTGCTTGGGCGGGGAGGACCTTGTCTTCGACCTGGGGAGGACCGGGGGGGTTCTGGGGGATATCTGCTAGGGGACGGCATGCGGGCCCTCGGGTGGTCGGTGGCGGCGGTCATGGGTCGCCGGTCGGTGACCCGGCTGTGCTGGGGTGGTTTCGGGGCGGGTGCCGGGGGCTTGGGACTCTGGGGGCGTGTCGGGGGTCTTGGGCTCTGGCGGGCGGGTCGCCGGGCTATGGGCTGGCTGGCGCTCTGGTGCCCGGCTCTGGCCGGGGGATCTCGGCTCGCTGGTGGGTTGGGGGTTCATATGCTGGGGGGTGGGTGTCTGGGGACGTGACTGGTGGCCAATGGGAGGGGGCGGGCAAACCCAGCCTGGGTGTCTAATGTGTTATGTGTTCAGAAAGTTGTTATTTTTTTTCCATTCAACCTTTATTTATACAGGCTAGCCTCGTTGAGTCACGGGGACTCATTTACAAGAGGGACCTGTCTCACTCACACCAAACAACCATCCACTCTCACACTCACACCTAGGGTCAATTTAGAGTCACCAATCAGCCTAACAAGCATGTTTTTTGGTCTGTGGGAGGAAACCGGAGTACCCGGAGGAAACCCACGCATGCACGGGGAGAACATGCAAACTCCACCCAGAAAGGCCCCGGACCGGGATTTGAACCGGCAACCTTCTCGCTGAGAGGCAGCAGCTCTACCAGTTGTGCCACCGTGCTGCGCAAATATGAAGGGTGGGTGTAGTATTTCTTCTGGGGTGGGAATTAAGTGGATGTCCTTGATGATGGTCTTGGACTATGCTTGGCCGGTGTACGGGCCCTGGTTGGGGCCTGTTCTTGGTGCTTCCTGGCTCTGTCGGCGGTTGGGCGGGCGCTCTTGGCCGTGTCGTCCATGTGGGATTTTGTGTCTTCTTGGACGGCGGGCTGACTGCGGTTCGCAGGGGTCACGGCGGCCCTGGTGGGTGTGGGCTGTTGGTTCTGCTGTAGGCGGCCCTCGGGGCCGTGTCCCTCTCTGGTCTTAGATAGATAGATAGATATATACTTTATTGTCCCCAAGGGGAAATTTGTCTTGGACATCGTACGCTAAACAACACTTCTACCAACAATACAGTCACATGAACACAATACAAATTTAAAAGCATATAAAATAAAAACCTATTGCTCAGTTAAAAACACATTGCTTTTAAAAACACACATTGCTCAATAAGACAATTCAATGCTCAATAAAAACACATATTGCACATTCCCACATACATCCAGTAGTAAATGAAACAACAATCAGACCAGAGCATCAGCAGCATCATGGAAAACTTACTATATACCTACTTTATTTAACAATCTGATCGATGTGGGGATAAAAGAATTTTTAAATCGGTTAAGTCTAAAAGCAGGGACTCTAAACCGTTTGCCAGATGGTAACAGTTCGTATTGTGAGTTCAGGATGTGAGCGGGGTCAGACAGTACCCTCCGTGCTAGTCTGAGGACAGACTCATCATAGATAGACTGCAGGGAGAAGTTATCAGTTCTTCCTATCACCTTCATTGCAGTTTGTACCATACGATGAAGTTTAGATTTAAGTTGCACAGAAAGATTGCCATACCACGCTGACATCCCAAACCTAATGATGCTTTCCAGTACGGCCTGATAGAATAAAAACATGAGCTTCTTGTTAACCCCAAAGACTCTGAGTCTGCGTAAAAAGTACAGTCTCTGCTGTAGACGGGAGCACAACATGTTAACATGAATTTCCCACTTGAACAGATTATCTAGGTGGACACCCAGATATCTGTAAGAACAGACCTGGTTTATTTTCTGGTTGTGAATAAAAAGTGGGAGATTATCACCCAAAGACTTGGGGTCAATCAGCATCTCTTCTGTTTTCCTGGCATTAATAATAAAGTGGTGGTCATCACACCATTGAACAAATGATTGAACCTCATTAAAATATGATGAGGAGTCCATATCCTCATGCAGCAAGCTGAGAATAGCAGAATCTTGGCTCAATGGCCTGGCGTCGGAGAGGTGTCTCTTTTTCCTCGCTCCTTGGGTGGACCTTGGCGAGCTGGGGGGTACGCAGGGTCAGCGGGGGAGCTGACTCGCTGTGGGAGCACTGTTCCTGCAGATATTTTTCTCCCCATCCCTCAACACGCACCTCCGCCCTCTTCATCTTAAATTAATACATGTAGGGAATTTGAGTCTCGGGTGTGCTGCGATGGTTCTACATCTCTGTTGTTCAGAACACCTGGGACTCAATTTTATATACACTTTAGACATTCATTCATAAACTTCTTCATAAAAGTCACATATAGGGAATGGATTGAGCACTATGGCTATGGGTGGCGGGATGACACCAATCTCACCCCCATGCCTATGCTCACTCAACATTATGCATTTAGACAATTAGGGCTTGGGTTAGAGTTGGAGTGGAGGGGAAACTGGTATAATGCCAGCCTTTGCTCCTTCTCTTTCCTTTTTAAGTACACTTTAGAACAACACTCACCAACAGTACATTTGGGGACGGGGGTGTGTGTGTCGGGGTCTTGATTTGTTAATTTCAATTTTATTTATTTATGTATTTATTTATATATATATATATATATATATATATATATATATTATTTATTTAATTT
>JBBPBX010000475.1:94377-107597 GCA_038048925.1 Garcialebias charrua | reverse complement strand
ATGTACAGGTAGTCCTCGACTTACAGCAATTCGGAGTAACGAATGCATCATATTTAATAAAAATATGAAGAAAAAAAATTATGTGTTTAAATGTTCTTGATTTCATGTGTACACTTTGTTGCAGCTGTAGTTGTTTTAAATGGCTTTATAAATAAAGTATTATTAGGACAGTATTATTATTTTTATTATTATTTTTAAGCCTATTTGCGCAGTTTCTGGCAGTTTCCGGAAATGCTGCCGTGTCCGCCATTTTGCGGTTAGCTTCGGTTAGCTCCGGCCTCGACAGCCGGCTTTGGAGGACCGTGTGTCCGATCAGAGGTTGCCTCATACGAATAAATGAGATGGAAACGCTCTGTGAACTCTGTGGACGTCGCAGGCCCGGAGCAGCAGCCGCCAATCGCTAACCCCTGGACACCGAGCTATGTCTTCAGCAGTATCCGCCATTTTGCGGTTAGCTTCGGTTAGCGCCGGCCAGCCGACTTCAGACAGACCGTGTCCGATCAGAGCTGGGAGCTGAACGGCGGTTTTGTTGAGGACGGATGGACGAAGAAAAACGACACTGTGGACCGCGTGAAGCAACAGACAGCGAGCTGCACCGGAGGCGCAACGAGCTAAACGCTAACGAGCGCAGCTAATGGCGGGGCTAACATCAGCTAACGCGGGGCAGCCTTTTTGGATGGACACCGCGGAGAAACGGCTTCAGTAACTTATTAACTCTTTTTCCTTTCATGATGCTCCAAATATATGGAGTTAACATGCTAACAGTCCTTCCTGTAAACAGTTTGGACTGCGTGGAGCAGCACGAAGCTGCGGAGCTCGGACGTGCAAGAGCTAACATGCTAAAGACAGAGACAGGCTTGACCAGCTCAAAGTAAGAAATTAATATTTTTTATTTATCCAAATGTATGTTTTTTGATAATTATGTAGGGTACTGTGTTAGGATAGGCGAAGTGCTTGGTAACTGTTCATTACCGTACATGTACGTGTATAAGTGGCGGCTCAGGTGGTCCCCGACTTACGGCAAAATCGGGTTACGAACGATGCGTAGGAACAGAACTCGTACGTAACACGAGGACCACCTGTATCTGCAGCCCGTCAACAAGAAGAAACTGTTTTATCTGCAGTGAACGTCTGCAGCGCTGAGCCACGCTCTCACGGAGTGGACGCGGTCTTACCGATGGTCTGGAAGCGGTCGAGCGGGTAGGAAACACAGATGAAGTTCTGGCCGTTGTTCTCACCGCTGCTGGGAAAGGAGTAGTGGCCGGTGTGTCGCTCGGGGGGGAAGTGGGGGGTGCTGTGGACCAACCAGAAGCCCCGGGTTTGATCCAGCAGCACAACGCCTGACGTGAAGAGTCGTTAAAAAGGGTTCAATCAGAACAATCAAACAAATAATTACGTTTTAACACCACAAACACAGTTTCCATCCATGACTCAGACATTTTGGTTCTGGCTGAAGCTCATCACGTTGATTTTTTTTTTTTAAATGAAACAAAAGCTTTTCCACATTTATGTCAACATGACTTTCACATATGATTACATATGTCTGGTACTTTATTTATGAAGATCATACATGACTCTAAAGCAGTAGTGTGATGAGTTCCACTACCTGCAACACTACCTCCTGATTGGCCGCTGATTTCCACCAGCTGGCGGCCATCCTTCTGATGAGGACCTTCCACTATTTAAGGCTGCAGTCTAGTGTGACTCATCGCTGAAGCATTGATTCCTGTTTACGGTATTTATGCTTTCAGCCAGTGTTGTGTCTCAGTACGAAAGAAACTTACCTCCTTTCTTGTGCCTACAGTCATCCTGTCTCCTCGACTCCTGTTTGGTTCCGAGTTCCCGTGGTCCAGGTTCCAGTCCTCCGTGCCTTGCCTTCCAGCCACACGCCCATCAAACCTGTGTACCGACTATTCCCCTGGATTCTGTCTCTGGTGATCTCTGATAGATCTCACCCACGCTCAGCACCTCATCTGTAAGGAAACACAAAACAATCACAATACGAACGCTGCAAGTGGACTCCACTGATCCAACCCTCTCTTCCCCAGGATCTCCAAGAGATGAACCACTGTAAATAATTGCACTGTAAATAATAAAACATCACTATTCCTGCTAACTGTATCTTGTCCTTTCTGGTCTCGTACAACTCTGGGTTCCCCGAGTCGTGACAGAAATGCTTCAGCCAGACAACGCCCAGAACGAGACCAGAAGCCAACAGACTGCCTCCTCATCCGAGATGGACCGCATCAATCAACTCGAAGGAATGCTACGTCGGGTTCTTACACAACAACAGGAGGTTCAGGACAATATGAGAGAACTGGGAGGTATGGTGTTTTCTCTTAACCAAAAACTCTCACCATCCCCAGCTTCTAAAACCCCTCCAGTGTCCAAGACGGAACCTAAGGACTCTGCCTCGAACCAACAGGTAATTACCAAACCATCAGAATATTTTTCTGGCGACCCTAGCCTGTGTGGAGGGTTTTTGTTGCAAATTAAACTCGCCTTCAAGGGAGCACCACAGTTATATTCAAACAACATCGCCAAGATAACATATTTCACCAACCAGCTGAAAGGTGACGCACTTCGTTGGGTTGATTCTTTCCTACAATTCCACGACTTGGATCACGTTTCATTTGATACCTTGTTAGGAGAGTTTCGCCGAATCTTTGACCGTCCCTTGCAGATGCCCAACGCCGTAAAGCGACTCCTGGGGCTACGTCAGGGCCGACGACCAGTGGCTGAATACGCCCTCGAGTTTCGCATCATCGCAGCACAAACCGGGTGGCCCGACACAGCACTGCAAGGTACTTTCCTAAATTCTCTTTCTGACCCTTTGAAGGACCAAATTGCCACGAGAGACGAACCAGAGGGATTTGACGAGCTGATCGAGCTGGCTGTCTCGATAGACGAGCGCTTCCGGGAACGAAGAAGAGAGCGGGACTACACTTCCCACAACCGCTTCACTTCCGGGTTCACGACACCAGGTGAGCCCCGCGCCTACAAAAGTCCGTCAGCGAACTACAAAAACCAAGAGGCACCCGCTGCCGGTCCGTCCCCTAAACCTTCTGTCCTGCCTGAATCTGAACCAATGCAGATCGGACGAACTCGTTTAACCCCTGAGGAGAGACAAAGACGAATCAATTCCAAGCTTTGTATGTATTGTGGAAAACCTGGCCATTTCATTGCTAATTGTCCATTTAGGGGAAACGAGAATGCCCACCAGTAAGGAGGACTGTACTGGTGGGCACATCTGCATTCTGTTCTGCACATCGTTTTATGCTCCCTACCATCATCCAAATAAATCAGGATCGTCATTCTGTGTCTGCTCTTCTTGACTCTGGTGCAGAACAAAATTTAATAAGTTTGGATCTAGTCAGAAACTTTTCACTGCCCACTCTTGAAATTCCTTCAATTTCTATCACTGGAGTTACTGGTGAGACCTTAGCCCGTATCTGCAGTAAAACTGTTAAACTACACCTGATAACATCAGGAAATCATCATGAGATGACAGATTTTTTTGTATTCGAGTCTCCCCGCACCCAATTGATCTTGGGTTATCCATGGCTTCAAGAACATAACCCACACATAAATTGGAAATGGAGAAGAATTGAAGGATGGAGCGATAATTGTTTAAAACACTGTCTACGCTCTGCCATCACCACTCAATCTCCTCCTGAAAGTACACCTAAAGAGGCAACTGACATTTCCATGGTTCCCCCTGTTTACCACGACCTGGCCCCGGTGTTTGACAAACAGCGGGCTCTTTCTCTTCCTCCTCACCGACCTTACGATTGTGCAATTGACCTCCTTCCTGGGTCACCCTTGCCTGCCAGTCGATTGTACAATCTGTCGGGTCCTGAACGAGAGTCGATGAGAAAATATATTGAAGAGTCATTAGCTTCAGGCATTATTTGCCCCTCCACTTCTCCTGTGGGGGCGGGATTCTTTTTCGTCTCCAAGAAAGACGGTACTCTTCGTCCCTGCATCGATTATCGGGGCCTTAATAGTATCACCGTTAAAAATAAATATCCACTCCCCCTCATTGACTCCATCCATGAACAACTACAATCTGCCACTATCTTTACGAAACTAGACCTCAGGAATGCATACCATCTGGTTCGTATAAAGGAGGGAGACGAATGGAAGACCGCTTTTAAGACCCCGCTTGGACATTTTGAGTATCTAGTCATGCCATTTGGGTTAACCAACGCCCCTGCTGTCTTTCAAGCCCTGGTGAATGACGTGCTCCGGGACTTCATTGGTGATTTTGTTTTTGTGTACTTAGATGACATTCTCATCTACTCCAGGGATTTAAAGGAGCACGTTCAGAGGGTTAGGACTGTGTTACAGAGACTACATGAGAACCAACTGTTTGTTAAAGGGGAGAAGTGTGAGTTCCACGTCACCTCTGTATCTTTCCTGGGTTTCATATTTGAAGGGGGCTGTTACAGAACTGACCCAGCTAAGATTGAGGCTGTGGTAAACTGGCCAGTTCCCGACTCCAGGAAACAGCTCCAGCGTTTCCTTGGGTTTGCCAACTTTTATAGAAGGTTCATAAAAGACTACAGCCGAATTGCTTCTCCTCTCTCCCAACTAACATCCACTAACATAGTTTTCAAGTGGAACCCTGAGGCCAATGCCGCATTTAACAAGCTCAAATCATTGTTTTCCTCAGCACCAGTTTTGTGTCACCCAGATCCCAAGCGCCAATTCATCCTGGAAGTGGATGCCTCGGATTCAGGAGTTGGAGCTGTACTCTCCCAAAGGTCTCCAACGGACAATAAGGTACACCCATGTGCGTTTTTCTCTAAACGTTTATCCCCTGCTGAAAAGAACTATGATGTGGGAAATCGGGAGCTACTGGCCGTCAAGTTGGCATTAGAAGAGTGGCGTCACTGGTTGGAAGGCACGGTAGCCCCTTTTCTAATATGGACCGATCACAAGAATCTCACGTACCTCAGGGATGCGAAGCGGTTAACTCCCAGACAAGCACGTTGGTCTTTGTTTTTTAACCGTTTCAACTACATCTTAACTTACAAAGAGTGGTGAAGGCTGCACAGAAGTCTGTGGGAGTCAGTCTCCCCACCATCACAGACATCTACACCTCCAGATGCAGAAAAAGAGCCACCTGCATCATGAAAGACCTCACTCACCCAGCACACTCACTCTTTGCACCACTCCCCTCGGGACGGAGGTTGAGGAGCATCAAATGTAGAACCACTAGACTGAGGAACAGCTTCTACCCTGAGGCTGTCAGACTCATGAATAAATAAATAATAAGAATAAACACTGCAAAATGTCACATCATGTTGATACTGATCTGTTTCTTGTTGCTGCGTTCATCTGTGACTATCTGCGTTCATCTGTGACCATCTGCTCATGTTCGTGCTGCTGTTTATAATGATGTTTTTCTACTACATTAGGGCTTAGTGTATTACTAGCTGATGTCTCTCTTACCCCGGAATTACACTGCACGCGGCTCCGCCCCGCTCCGGTCCGCAGGTCGCAGCTGACGTGAGTCCTCGCCCACTGCCTCCGCTCCCCTCAGGTCCGCCTGGATGCGCCGCTCCAAGACACGTGCGAGATCGCGCGATAAATCAAGTGATAAATAAGTAAGTCAGAACAAAACAATTCATTCGGTGGAAAGAAGGAGAACAACTGTAGAGAGACTGCTGCCTTGATCTTCTCTCGTAAATGAGCTACATGGTTTGAGCAACAGGAAGTGATGTTTACATTTCAGAATAAAATACTTTTTTATTTATTTATTTTTGTATTGCGTTATTAGGTGTAGTCATAGTCATAAATATAATAGTTTAGTCATAGAATAGTCATAAATGATAGTTTGACAGCATTTTTGTACAAATAAATCCGTATAGAGCTAGGATTAGTCCGCCCGTGGTGATTTTATTTTGTAAATACGGAAGTTGTGCTCGTTCCTTTTCCTGTTGGTGCGACGTAATCTTCAAAAGTTGACTCCGGCACAGCTCCGTCATCCGGCAGAAATAGAAAAATTTCTAATTTTGACGGACTGCCGTCCGCTCGCCGCAGCTCACCGCCGCCGTGCGGAGCCAGTGTACTTTATCTCATTGATTATAATGGGTGCGTATTTGCTGCGGAGGTCGGACCGGAGCGGGGCGGAGCCGGAACGCGTGTAGTGTATTTTTGGGGTTAGTTAATCCTAGATGTTATTATTGTTTTTCTCTTGCATTTGTTGTTGGATGTAACTGGGACCCCGTGTACATAATCTCGTTTTCAACACATGTACTACATGCGGTGCAAATGACAATAAATTCTCTCTGACTCTGACTCTGACTCTGACTCTGACTTAACTTACAGACCCGGTTCAAAGAACATCAAACCTGACGCACTCTCCCGGCAGTTCACCTCCCCAGACAGCACAGAGACAGAAGAGAGCATCATTTCCCCCGCCTGTGTGGTGGGAGCCCTCACATGGGACATTGAGAATGAGGTACGTGAGGCACAGAAAGTTGAACCTGACCCTGGCACTGGACCCCCCAGGACCCTCTTCGTTCCCTCTAGTATGCGGGCCAAGGTATTAAACTGGATACACACCCATAAGTTTTCCTGTCATCCTGGTGCTTCTCGTATGATATCTCTTACCAAGGTTCATTTCTGGTGGCCCAAACTCACCGACGATGTGAAGGAATTTGTAGCAGCCTGTCCCACTTGTGCTCGCAGTAAGACTGGTAATCGACCACCGGCCGGCCTGCTACAACCCCTACCAACTCCTAGTCGTCCTTGGTCTCACATTTCGGTGGACTTTGTCACGGGTCTGCCCCCCAGTGAAGGTAACACAGCCATTCTGACGATTGTTGACAGGTTCTCTAAGGCGGCTCATTTTGTTCCCCTGCCTAAGCTCCCTTCTGCTCTTGAGACCGCCCAGTTAATGGTCCAGCACGTTTTCCGACTCCATGGGATTCCCTCGGATGTGGTCTCGGACCGTGGTCCCCAATTTGTCTCCCAGGTCTGGCAAGCTTTCTGCAGGACGTTGGGGGCATCCTCTAGCCTCACTTCAGGCCACCACCCGCAATCCAATGGCCAAGCTGAGCGCTGTAATCAAGACCTCGAGGCTACTCTTCGTTGTGTCGTCGAGAGGGATCCCTCAGCCTGGAGCCAGCACCTGGTGTGGGTAGAGTATGCCCACAACACACATAAATCGTCTGCCACAGGGATGTCCCCTTTTGAAGCCTCACTAGGTTATGCCCCACCGCTTTTTCCCAGCCAGGAGACCGACATCTCTGTCCCCTCTGTGCAACATCATTTTCGTCGATGTCGTCGTGTCTGGCGACAGGTTAAGGCGGCTCTGACCCGGACGGCGGCCCAAAACAAACTGTTTGCCGATCGTCACCGTGCGCCGGCTCCTGTCTACCAGGTGGGTCAGGAGGTGTGGCTCTCCACCAAGGACATCAACCTCAAGGACACGCCTAGGAAGTTGGCGCCCCGGTTCATCGGTCCTTTTCCTGTTACCAAGGTCATCAATCCTTCTGCTGTGCGTCTACAACTTCCTCGTTCCATGAGAGTCCATCCTACCTTCCACGTCTCTCAGGTCAAGCCTGTTTCTACGAGTCCCCTGTGCCCCCCTGCTGACCTCCCTCCGCCTGCCCGGTTGGTTGACAACCACCCTGCCTTCAGCGTGAGGACTATTCTGGACGTGCGACGTCGGGGTCGTGGATTCCAGTATCTTGTCGACTGGGAGGGTTATGGGCCTGAGGAACGGTCGTGGATCCCTCGGTCCTTCATCTTGGACCCCAGCCTCATCACGACGTTCTTCAGGGATCACCCCGAGAAGCGTCTCAGGCCGCCTGGGGGCGGTTCTTGAGGGGGGGGTACTGTGATGAGTTCCACTACCTGCAACACTACCTCCTGATTGGCCGCTGATTTCCACCAGCTGGCGGCCATCCTTCTGATGAGGACCTTCCACTATTTAAGGCTGCAGTCTAGTGTGACTCATCGCTGAAGCATTGATTCCTGTTTACGGTATTTATGCTTTCAGCCAGTGTTGTGTCTCAGTACGAAAGAAACTTACCTCCTTTCTTGTGCCTACAGTCATCCTGTCTCCTCGACTCCTGTTTGGTTCCGAGTTCCCGTGGTCCAGGTTCCAGTCCTCCGTGCCTTGCCTTCCAGCCACACGCCCATCAAACCTGTGTACCGACTATTCCCCTGGATTCTGTCTCTGGTGATCTCTGATAGATCTCACCCACGCTCAGCACCTCATCTGTAAGGAAACACAAAACAATCACAATACGAACGCTGCAAGTGGACTCCACTGATCCAACCCTCTCTTCCCCAGGATCTCCAAGAGATGAACCACTGTAAATAATTGCACTGTAAATAATAAAACCTCACTATTCCTGCTAACTGTATCTTGTCCTTTCTGGTCTCGTACAACTCTGGGTTCCCCGAGTCGTGACAATTAGTTCCCAAACCGTTTAGCTTCAGCTCGTTAAAATAATCCAGACAATTAAGCAAAGACATAGTGACAAATAAACATCATTTTATTAGTCTTTTAACCTTGAACACGCTTTTATTTTTATAACAGTGATTCCACAACTAGGCAGCACGGTGGATCAGTTGGTAGAGCTGTTGCCTCTCAGCGAGAAGGTCACCGGTTCAAATCCCAGCCCAGGAGCTTTCTGGTTGGAGTTTGCATGTTCTCTCCGTGCATGTGTGGGTTTTCTCTGGATACTCCAGTTTCCTCCCACAGACCAAAAACATTCATGTTAGACTGATGGTAACTCTAAATTGTCTCAAGGTGAGAGTGAAAGAGAATGGATGTTTGTCTCGTTTGTCTCTATGTGTCCCTGTGATGGACTGGAGACCTGTCCAGGGTGCCCCCCGCCTCTCGCACAGTGACTGCTGGATATGAATAACAGTGACCTCGTGACCCAAAAAGAAAGAAGCGGGTAAAGATAATGGATGGATAATTGGATGGATGGATGATTAGGTAGATGGTTGGAAAATTACATGGATGGATGGATGGATGGATGGATAGATGGATGAATGGATGGATAAATAGATGGATGGATGATTAGATGGATGGATAATTAATTAGATAATTAGATGGATGGATGGATGGTTATTTGGATGGATGGATGGATGGATGGATGATTAGATGAATGGATGGAAGGCTGGATGGATGGATAATTAGTTGGATGGCTGGATGATTAGATGGATGGATGGATGTATAATTGGATGGATGATATTTGGATGGATAGAAGGCTTGATGGCTAGAAGGATGGATGAAGGCTGGCTGGATGGATGGATTAGATGGAAGGCTGGCTGGATGGATTAGATGGATGAATGGATAATTAGTTGGATGGATGAATAATTAGATAGATGAATGGATGGATGGATGGATGGATGGCTGGCTGGATAGATCGATGGAAGGATGATTAGATGGATGGATGGATATTAGATAGATGGATGGATAATTGGATGGATGGAAGGCTGGCTGGATTAGATGGATGGATGAATAATTAGATAGATGAATGGATGGATGTATAATTAGTTAGATGGATGGATAATTGGATGGATGGAAGGCTAGCTGGATGGATTAGATGGATGAATGGATAATTAGTTGGATGGATGAATAATTAGATAGATGAATGGATGGATGGATGGATAGATCGATGGATGGATGAACAGATGGATGGATGGATAATTAGTTGGATGATTAGATGGCTGGAAGATTATATAGATGGATGGATATTTGGATGGCTGGATGGATGGATGATTGGATGGATGGAAGGCTGGATGGATGGATAATTAGTTGGATGGATGGATAATTAGATAGATGGATAATTGGATGGATGGAAGGCTGGCTGGATGGATTAGATGGATGAATGGATAGTTACCATATTTTCCGGTGTATAGGTCGCACCTTTTTATGTTTTTTCAAGGCCTGCGACCTATACTCAGGTGCGACCTATACTGTATATGGCTTGTTATCACTTTCGGTGAAACAAATTTTTAAATCCAGCTCATTTCACAATTACGTTCATTTATTAAGGAAAAGTTCAGCTCAGACATATATTTGCTATAATTTTTATCAAACAAATAATTGTTTTTAAGTGTTAATCTTCTTAAAAGCCTTGCTGTGCGCTCCTGTGGCAGACATTTGCAGCAGAGCTAAACGTAGGTGCGACCTATACACAGGAAAATAAGGTAGTTGGATGGATGAATAATTAGATAGATGAATGGATGGATGGATGGCTGGCTGGATGGATAGCTCGATAGAAGGATGATTAGAAGGATGATGGAAGGCTGGATGGAAAATTAGTTGGATGGATGGATATTGGTGTAGTGGCAGGGCTTCCGACTTGGGACCCGAAGGACGCGGGTTCGCGCCCCGGCCACTACACACCTTGGGGTGTCTATGAGTGCACACCTAATTCTCCAGCTCCCCGGGCGCTTTCTGGCTGCTCACTGCACCACCTGGTGGTGGTTGGGTTAAATGTAGAGACGAATTTCATCTGTGTATGGGAAACATACACAGATGACAGAAAAGGACATTATTATTATTATTATTATTATTATTATTATTAGATGGATGGATAATTGGATGGATGGAAGGCTGGCTGGATGGATGGATTAGATGGATGGATGAATAATTAGATAGATGAATGGATGGATGTATAATTAGTTGGATAGATGGATAATTGGATGGATGGAAGGCTGGCTGGATTACAGTAAATGGTAAATGGAGCTTATTTATATAGCGCTTTCCAGCCCCCTATGAGGGGCCCCAAAGCACTTCACAGTACCAGCCATCCACCCATTCATACACCGGTAGCGGCAGACTGCCATGCAAGGCGCTTTCCAGTCCTACCGGGAGCAACTCAGGGTTAAGTGTCTTGCCCAGGGATAGAAAGACACATGGTGTGGGAACTCGGGATTCGAACCTCCAACCTTCTGATCGGGGGACGGCTGCCACTACCACTGTGCCAGATGAATGGATGGATGGATTATTAGAAAGATGGATGGATGGATTATTCCAAACTACATCATTAACAAGCTTTATTAAATGTAATTTTCTTCCAGAAATGATGTCACGACACAAACTGGCTGTTTTGCGACCCACTGGGGGGCCCTGACCCCTGACCCCATGTTTGGAACCTCAGCTCCAACGTGACGTGATTCATTTGAATCAAACCTTGAAAAAGAAGCTGCAGGTGGATCTGAGAGATGAACGCTCCTCACCTTTGGTGTGCCCCCCTCTGCTCCTAAACTCGTCCGTCGGCCTCTGGTCGTTGTAAAGGACGTACGCCACGTCAGACGTCTGTGAAAAGGTGAAGATTTATTTTAAATGACACTCCTCTACACATGTTGAACAATAACAAAGAGTTAAAACAAAGTGAATTAATACCCTGATGCATGCCTCAAGGTAACTAAGTTATGATGGTTGTATTTTTGTGATTGTTACAGATCACTTAGCAACAGCGAGGACAAACCAACAGAAAATAAAGAGTTTATTTTCACTTCTCCTTGCGAGCCGCTTCAAGTTAAGTGGAAACTGCAGACGTGGATTTAGAAAGCGCTTCAGCGTGTCATGAAAACAGAAGTCCTCTGAGCGCAGCTAAAAAGCAGAAGCAGGAAAAAGCGTGTTCCTGTAGATCAGGGGTCTGCAACCTTTACAATCAAAAGAGCCATTTCTGCCCCTTTGTTTGCTAAATTAAATGTTTCCAGAGCCGCAGCCCCCTGCTACAACTGTAATTATCAACTGGTGGCTCATGGACCACTTTACATTTGTTGTAGGAGACTTTTGTGGCCTGTAGGGGTGACAATATAAAGCTAAAAATATCTAATGATTTTTTTTTTTTTTTTTTAACATCTATTCATATATATTTTTTTTTTAAGACAAATGGAAAAGACCAGGGGCCTCATGTATCAAAGACTTGCGTGGATTTCTCACTGAAAAGTGATGCACGGTCAAATCCGGAAAAGTGTCTACGCACAAAAAAATCCAGATTTATCAAGCTGTGCGTACACCGGTATCCACGCACATTCCTTTTGTACATCACAATGAACGTGGAACTGAGCGCACGTCAGACACCTCCCCTGACACGCCTTCATTTACATATGTTAAACAGATGCAAATTACTTCCTGCATGTGTGAAGGACATGTTTGTTTGATCCCTGCGCGATCAGAAATCATTTCTAGATTCAGGAAAACAATGAATTTAATATAATATGAGTGAGGACAAACATCCGAAGTAAGAATAGTAATAAAATGTGTTCATCACGCAAAGAACGAGTGATTGTGTGCCGGTATTCGTGTGCGCGCACGCTGCTGTCAGGTGCGCACCGGCTCATTCATTCATTCTGAGTGAAAATATTAACTTTGCGCACGAGTTAATTACCATAATTACTGTAAACACAGAGGAACTTACTTGGATGTTTGCTAGAACATAGATCTTTGTTTATTTAATAGATGATATGAAGAAACGAGTCTGTGCGTCTCAGTGGAGAGTTTTCATGACATCACGTGATGTTGGAGTCTCCAAACGCTACGCGCTCCGCAGCCTTGTGCGCAGTCTGTCTGTGAAGCTTGTACTCCTACAAGTTATGAATGGTGTACTTTCACGTGTCATTTTGGAGACATCTACAATAAACACAGATAATGAAACACCTCCACTGCCGTGTAACAGCGAGGGTGCACGCGCGCTCAAAGCGCGACCATAACTCAGCCTTTGGGATCATATGGATGAGACATTCCATTGGACATGAATCGGCTTTGTGTGGACTGGACAGCACAGTCCCGATCGGTCTCCCAGCTCCCTCTGGAAAGCTCCTGTGGAACAGGTTGATCGCTGCTTCTGCATGTGCACGCGTATGCAGGGCTCCTTGCGCCCCAGCAGTGCCAAACTGAAAAATGATTATTTCTGAAAACGGCTGATACGCCATATCCTAGATCAGAAAATTGTATCTGTTTATAAATAAATGCTCTGCGTGTTACACTATTTATTACATCCTCTAATAATAATAATAATAATAATGATAATAATAATGAATTCAATTTATAACGCACTTTTCATTAATGAAATTCTCAAAGTGCTACAAGGTGCAACAGAATTAAATGTCAATAAAACAAATAATAAAACAATTAAAATCAACAACAGTATCAGCTAAGATCAAAAGTAGAATCATGAGGAGGTAGAGTATGCTCGGTTGAAAAGAAAGGTCTTCAAGCTGCTCTTAAA
>JBBPBX010000475.1:79781-92126 GCA_038048925.1 Garcialebias charrua | reverse complement strand
TACCCCCGCGACCCGACCCCGGATAAGCGGAAGAAGATGGATGGATGGAGTTTTGCGTGGATAGTGACGTACGCACGGTTTTTGTGAGTACGCACCATTGATACATGAGGCCCCAGATTCTTGTAAGGAGAGGGAAAATAGTTTTTTTTTAAATAAAGAAACAACTATGAACTATGTAAACCTATGTAATTTTTAATTAAGTATAAAAATGAAGCAAAAAGTTAAAGTATTTGCAAAAGAAATGACAGGAAAACAGCTAAAACTAGAAGTTTTGTTGTTGTTTGTATAACAAAAATTCAGTTTTATGTTAGTTTTGGTCATGGCTTTAAAGAGCCGCTGAAGAGGGACCAAAGAGCCACAGGTTGCAGACCCCTGCTGTAGATCAACAACACTACTGGTGTTACTTTTTTTTTCAGCAGTGGACATTAGAACAGAACTAGAACCTTTACGCTAAAAGCTGCTGCAGCGTCAGGAAAAACATGGACGAAACATCACAAAAAAGAACAAAGGAACATTTGACAAACTGGTTAACTGTAAGTTTTGATTTAAATCACACTAAGAAAACTTTAAGGAGAAGTACTATTTGCCTTTAAAAGAATTACGCCTGCCCAACTAAAAACAAAGCGTGAATATAAAGCCTGAAGGAGTTTCTTGATGACATTTAGAGGCTGCTGCTGCAAAATGTTCAACAAAGAGCCAATAATTGTGTCCATGGTACATAAACGTGTTTTCCTTTGTGTCCATCTGTAAAGTGAACAACTCTTACGTCAGGACTTCTGCAGCAGAACGAGCTCTTTGAGACGGAAAAGAAAAACTCAAGTCTGTGTTCTCTTCAAAAAGACGCTGCCTGCAGACATTTTACTTGATGTGAAGTGAATGTTTGAATGTAAAGGAAGTGAAAATGGCACGATGATTCATTTCAGAAGAGCTCTGACCTTCACTTAGGTGGCTTTAAAAAAAAGAAAGGATGTAAAATGAAGTCTCACTTTTAGACTCTGTGTGGAACTTGTTGCAGATGAAAAGGAAACCTGATGAAAACGGACCTTTTCCTGCGAGTACAGCTGCCCCACCGTCCGGCCCAGAGCTCCCAGAGTGTCGTTCACCGTCACCTTCCCCTCTGTCCAGCCTTCACTGCCTTTTTCAAGCAGCAAATACATCTCGCCCTCTTTCGGAGGTTTGCTCACTCCTTCTTTGGGCAGTTTGTACAAATAAAACCTACCACAATTTAAAGAGAGAGAGAGCGATAAGGATTAAAAACTGCTGCAGTGTATTTATTTGGAATTTTATTTTCAATAAAGCAGATTACACCAATAGTTGCACAATATTTACCAATCAACGGCATCTCCCTTGTCGTTGTAACAGCTGATTGGTGAGGTGTCGCCCTCTAGTGGCAGACAGGCAATTAACAGGAACAGAAGCATCTGAGAACCAAAAAATAAAATAAAAAAAAGATACATAAATAAACAGCAGAACAGAAACTGTGCATGAGTTGAAAAGTACATTAACCCTTCATCAAATGCAGAACTGAGCTGTCAGTAACATTTTGAGAACAGATGTAGAAACATTTTGTAGCAAGGACTGTAAAATAAAATAAAAATGTTTGAGTAGCAGTACAAAAGAATCAGAAGCAAATGACTTCTAGGAGCCATCATGTTTAATTTACTTGTACTATATTATTTGCAAACTCTCAAATAAGACTATTACCTAAATTTAAATTTACGATGGTTGATATGATAACTTGTTTAAGAATATGTTGACCTTAGGAGGTATTTGTACATGTTTATATGTATCATTGTAATTCGAGATTGTCATTTGTTGTTCTACTTGTGGTCTTTTGTTCTGTATGTTCAATAGTTCAATAAAGTAAAAAATAAATAAAAAAACTTCTAGGAGCCATCATGTTTAATTTACTTGTACTATATTATTTGCAAACTCTCAAATAAGACTATTACCTAAATTAAAATTTACGATGGTTGATATGATAACTTGTTTAAGAATATGTTGACCTTAGGAGGTATGTAGATATTTGTACATGTTTATATGTATCACTGTAATTCGAGATTGTCATTTGTGGTTCTATTTGTGGTCTTTTGTTCTGTACTGTATGTTCAATAGTTCAATAAAGTAAAAAATAAAAATAAACTTCTAGGAGCCGTCTTGAAGTTCTTTTATTTAGATCCTGGATGCTTTTGTGTCTTTTATTTCAGAACAAATCCACACAGTTATAGTGACCCTCTGTAACATCTGCTGCCACTGATTTCAACTTTCTGATTCCCTTCCTCAAAAATGGCTCCTTCACAGCTTCTTATTTTTATCTTTATTGAACTATTGAACACACAGAACAAAAGAACATGAATAGAACAACAAATGACAATCTCAAATTACAATGATACATATAAACATGTACAAATATCTACTATCATACCTCCTAAGGTCAACATATTCTTAAACGAATTATCATATCAGCCATCATACCGCGGCGGTAAATTTAAATTTAGGTAATAGTCTTATTTTAAAAGTTTGCAAATAATATAGTACAAGTAAATTAAAGGAGCTGTATGTAACTTTTCTAACAATATATTTTTAACATATTTTTTCACTCTGTCACTACCTCCTGACATACTGATTTTAGACAAGTAATCTCTGAAAAAAACTATTGTCCCCTTGCTTCTCTAAAAGCATTTCTAAAAAGCCACAGTGACCCACCGTTAACAGCCAATAAAAACAGAGTTTGTAACCAGCCAATAAAAACAGAGCTTGAATTTGAATTTCAGCAGAGCAAGGGCAAGAGCAAGCCTCAGAGCCATATATGGCTCTGAGGGGGAGGGACCAGAAACGTGTCTCTGTTCAAAATTTTCCTAAGTTCCAGCGTGTTCCAGAAATTACATACTGAACCTTTAAACAACCACATAACTATTTATCTAACAGTCTATAATTACTAAAATAATTTGTCAGAGGGCTATATAATCTGAGCGAGGTGATCAGAGCTTTTTTGCTTGTGATTTTTTTAGCACAGTTTAATGAAAGTTTTAACAACTGGAGTTCTTGTTTGAATACAGAACATAATGCTTTAGACTTGCCATATCTGCATTTATGTATATAGAATTTTAATATTATGATAATGTTATTAACAAAGTATTCGTCTTTTTTATTTTCAGATACATATCCATCTAAGATATTCTGAACGGAGAAGGAGTATATGTTCATGGACTTGATGGTCAGGAGATCGTGAAGGGATTTCCATAAAGTGTTCACAGATTGACAGAAATAAAACAATGTTCTGTTGTTTCAGGTTCGTTACATATATAACAGTTATCACATTAAAATTTAAATCTATGTCTCTCCTTCACAGCTTCACCTCCACTCAGATCACTGAAAACAAGCCAATCATCTGCAGGATGGATGGGGTACCTCTCAGCCCCTGGTTTGGGTCGAACTGTTGTTTTCCTGTTTATTATTGGAGTTTATATAGTTTATAAGGCATTTTGTTGCTCAATCATTAAGCTTTCCATCCAAATTTAAAAAACAAACTGCACAATCTGTTAAGATTTGTTTGCACTTTGAGATTTTTATTAATGAAAAGTGCGGTATAAATTGAATTCATTTCAGAAATGACCTGCGTGTCTGATCTTTGTTTTTAGAGACAAAGTAAAATTGACAAACTCAGTGTGTTTAACACTAGAATCTAGCATGGCAAATGAAGCAAACAGCTTAATGGTCATACAACTTGATGCATTTAATTGAAATGCATTTAAAAAAAATTGTATGCTTTGATTACCACATTTTATGGTTAAAGGGCACTTTAATACACTTTTCTCAAAATACATGGAAACAACAAAACATCCAAAATTCATTCGAGAAAAAAAAAACTCCATGAAATCACTGTTAAACAAATGTAAAACTAACTTTACCAAAAACTGGACTTCAAATCACGACCAACCGTGGCTAAATTATACTTTACCTTCGTTTGACCAAAGTTCGGTGAAAAACGTTTAAAACCAATTTAAAAGTAAAAACAAAAACTCACCTTTCACCAACTATCTTCAGCGATGCTTTGTCAATCAGAGTTTTAGCTCACATGGTGAACATTTACTGAAATCCCCACAGTTTGTTTCCACATCCTTGTTTCGGTAGCCGAACTCCAACGGGGAAGGAGGGCGAAGGCGATGACGTCAAATACATGCGCCGTATTATGATGATGATTTTGTATTTATTTATTTGTTCATTTCAATTTTCTTTGGAAAAATAAAGCTCATAAAATTAAAAAAATCTGTCCTCTCAAATTCGCTAGCTGAAGGAGGATTAAATATGTTGACGTTTTCTGTTTTTAATCAAAGTTTAAAAATTTATTGGATTAAAAGATTCCTAAAAAATTTAAATTCTATGTGGAATGAGAAGAAAGTTAATTCTCAATAGTCCAGGTATCAAATCCGCTCATTCTCAATCAGTTGTACACATCAGTCTATGTGGAATGTTTTCCCAAATTATTTGTTTAATAAATTGGGGGGTATTACCTTTTTATTATGTTGCCTTACTCGGTTGGAAAACTTCCAATCAAGTTAACAGGCTCTCTTGTTGGTCAAACACAACTACCCTCATAACTGCATCATACAATGTTTTATACAAAAACAAATCTTTATACTTACATAATTGGGCTAACAAAAATATTTATCTGATAAAGCAGTTACTTGACAGTAATGGTGAATGGTGTACTTACGAGAATTTTATTAACATTAATGATATATATCTCAAAAAGAATTTGATTTGGTCATTAATTCAATTCCTCATAACTTACATGCACTATAGCACAAACCATACATTTAGAAGAATTGTACTTTTATGATTCAGTTTCTGTTGAAGGTACTAATATATTGCATAAGAATTTCAATAACAGGTTTATCAGATCTCAGTTAGTTACTTAAGTAAATATAGATGGGGCAACTTAAGCAATAAACTATGGAGTGAAATTTTCTTATTGTCTTATAAATATATTTTATCTAATAGAATTAAAGAATTTGTATTTAAAATTTTACATAGATATTATGCAGTCAAAGACTACATTTGCCGTTTCTTCCCAAATGTCAGCAAAAGCTGCTCTTTTTGCCAGTGTGAAGGTGAAAGTATTGAACATCTATTTGTAGATTGTTTTCATATTACAATATTCTGGTCTGAAATACAAAAACTGCTTACTGAAAAAATTAAAAAGTACATTGTGTTATCAAAAATGCAAATATTGCTCATCTTTAATAATTCATTCTTTTCTTCAGACGAACTATTTATAATAAATCTAATTATTATTTTGGCAAAATATTATATACACAAAATGAAGTGGAATGAAAAAATACCCTCTTTTAATAATTTTAAAGAAACTGATCTAAAAATATATATTGCCTCTATTGATAAGCTTAATTTTAACAATAAAAAACTTATAAGAACAAAAACTCTTATTCAGAAATTTAATTTGACCCCATAAGCAGACCTCTTTGTTGTTTAGTATTCTTTTTCTTTTTGTATTGTATTTTTTTTGTTTTGTTTCAGAATCTCTGCTATTTATACCTGAATTTATTTTGTATATTTGTTGAGATTGTTGCATTTATACTTGGTTAAGAAATATGAGGTTTAATAGGATCTGTGATAGTTATGCATTTGTTTTTTGTGTGTGTCTGTATATTGTTGCTTTTGATTTGGAAGATCTTTGTAATGTTATCTGATTGAAATAAAGTTTATTACCCAAAAAAATAAAAATTGTTCATTTCAAATTTAAAACACAAAAAATATATTTACAAAATCATATTAAGAAAAAAAAATTAAAATGAAAGGAAGCAGAAGAAGAAAAAATGTTTATGATATCTGCCCCTTTTTAAACAAAATCAATTCATTTAAAAAAATACAACGAATTAGACAGCGGGGGGAAAAAAGTCAAACAAATTACATTGAAAACATGCCTAACAGTGTGTCGTTTGTATGTCATTTTTACAGTTTACGCTCACAGTTATATGCTCGGTCCTGATCAAGAATTTCGTCGCGTGATCAGTGACGTCATGACCAAACAGTATAAAAAAGTTAAGCCTGGTCCTCTGACTTTACATAGCTACAGCACCATTATAAAATAAAATAAAATAAATGTCACATTTTTGTCATCTGTGTATGTTCCCATACTTGACAGACGAAATTGGTCTCTGCATTTAACCCAACCACCACCAGGTGGTGCAGTGAGCAGCCATAGTCAGCGCCCGGGGAGCTGGGGAAATAGATGTGCACTCATAGACACCCCAAGGTGTGTAGTGGCTGGGGTTCGAACCTGGGTCCTTCGGATCCCAAGTCTGATTCCCCTGCCACTACACCATGAAAACCAACTCAGTTCTAGAAAAACGTAATGTGAATTTATCTATAAAACCTGTAAATATATATTGTTTTGTATCTTTTTAGACGTTACCTTTTCTATCATTTTATAATTATATTGTTCTTTTCTATACTTGTATACTATTACTTCTGTACTGTAGGGGAGTGGTGGCGCAGAGGTTAAGAAGGTGAGCTTGTGGTCGGAAGATCGCCGGTTCAAGCCCCAGTACCAACAACATCAAGAATATGGGTGGGATAAGTGAAGCAGTCACACCTGTCTCCACCCTCATCTGCCCCACTCTGGGCCCTTGAGCAAGGCCCTTAACCCACACCATCTGCTTCCCTGGGCACCCTAAATATCAGCTATCTGCTCCACACAGAGGGCTGTGGTAGCTCGGTGGTCTTAGCTGTGGTGACCCCTGACGAAAGGAGAAGCCAAACTTGTTAATATGCCACTGGCAGACAATTGTTTGTAATGTGGATAAAGTTTTGTAATTAAAAAAAAAGTCTGGTCCTCTGGACATTCAAAAAAAACGAAACAAAACAAAAAAATTTGTAGAAACGTTTTGTTTCGGATTAAACGATTCTGCAATTTTTGTTTTGTTTTCTTTTTGTTTTTTGAATGTCCAGAGGACCAGACTTAACTTTTTTAGATTTTTCTACAATGGATTATTGAGCATGCATCAGGATATTACCATACAGTGTATTTGTTTTTGTTGTTGTTTTCCATTCAACCTTTATTTTTAATGTTAGTGTATAAAAGGACTCACAAAAGTACGACGGAGCTTTAGGGCCACGCTTAAAAAAAATTATATTGCCATGCTAAAAAAACAAAACAGCATAAAATTACGAGAATAACGTCATAATTCTGAGAATAAAGTTGTGGCCCTGAAGCCCCGTCGTACAAGAGAGACATGTTGTTTTTTTTAAAAAGAACACAAATAAGATACAATCATATAAAAAAAGCACATAAAAAGAAAAGTAAATAAAATAAATTATATAAAAACAAAATAAAAACAAGCTACTGTTCATTATAAAGCAGTGTAAAATACTAAAAACAGGAACAGGTAAGTGTTGGTTTTTGGAATGAACGTAACATACTATTATTACTATTATTTACTATATTATTATAGACTATATTTATGTTTATAAAACATGTATAAGATATAAATTTGTTGAAAACAAAAAAGGTTAAATTGTCCAGATGACATGATTTAGGAATGTTTGAGCTTATAAACCTTTTTCTGAATAAATTTGTTAGATTTTATCTTCTTTAAATTGCTTTTGAGCATTTATTTTTGTTATTTTGAGAGATGTAGCAGATACATCAAAGTAGGAAGGCTCTCCAATCACTAAATGAGAGTACTGTATTCCATCGTTTTACATTTACGTTTTCAATATTAGAACAGTTTTATTAAAAAGACTGTGATTTTTATCATGAACATTGAGTTGTATGTGTAGCAGAGATATGAAAAACTCTGAGATAATAAATCAAGTCTAAACGTTTTTTTTAATGGGTTGACTTTGTTTTTATAATTTGCAAGTAAAAATAAAAATACATTACCCTTTGAATCAGAATAAACTGTAAAATTAAATTAAAAAAATGGCAATAGTATGCATGACATCTGCTCTGACTTTTTTTTTCTGATCAGGAACATGAAACTTTTTACTTCCACTGTGCATGTGACTAATAATAAGAAATACTGTATTCTATTTGAAAAACCTTTTGCACACTGCCATTCTAAAAGTGGAACTTGAAGCTGGTGAAGCAGCCTGCTCGTCTTCCTGTTTCTTAACTTCAGTGAAATGTGCAGCTCCTTGTTTGTTGAAAGTTTTCTTCTTTGCCAACAGCTTTGGTGTTGCTCAGAGAGCTGATGCCTCTGAGTTTGAGGAAGTGACCGCTTGCTGTTGCAGCCACCTCTAACCTCCACCGTGCATCACGAGGGTTTCCTCTGAGCTGAGCAAACCGCAGGTTTCCACCATGCAGGCCCCTGCAGCTGCTGACACAACAAGGTCTCTGTTGCTGTCTGCAGCGTTCAGAAGAAGCCGTCGTGATGAGTCAAACTTCATAAAACAGTAAATATGACAAAGCAAAGATGCTTCAATTCTAATAATAGTAACGACGGTTACACAAAGCAGCTGTTTGGATGTCAGCATCATATCATAAAATATCACTTTCTCTTTAAACTTCACAGCTAGTTTATTAATGTTTAACAACCCATTAGAATGTACATGCTTAAATGCGTGTACAGTGATGTTTTATGATCTTGGATAAATATTGACCATATTCTTCAGGGTTACTGTAAATGTACCAAAAAAAATCTACTGTAAAAATCAGGAAGTTGGAGATAACATCGAATCATTCTGTAAAACGTTGACATCTTTATCTTTGCCTTATTTGTTCCTTCAAAGGGGATTAAAGCTTCTGCTGTTCCTGCAGAGTTTGATTTGTGTGCGACTGCGTGTTATGGAAAGACGCTGCGTCACAGGTTTGAGGGAATGTGGCTCAGCAAAAAAAAAAAAAGTTGTTCATGATGAACAGAACCGGTTTCTCCCACCACCCTGAGCATTGACGCAGGGCTGCCTTCAATGATTTAGAAGCATCTGAATAAAGAAAACAAGCTTTAATGAGAATATGAGTAGAGGAAATGTTAAACCTGTCTTTCAGGGGCTGTCATAGAAATGTGCTGCCCCAGCCCCCCCAGCTGCCCCCCTTTTGAGTATTGTATTTTCTGACGTCACACTGCCCATAAGTCACATCAGTCCAAATACGTCTAGTAAAGTGGAATAGACTATATGCCACTGGGGGGTCGTGATGTACTTCCGTTAAAATACAACCCACGTCCGCCACTTCCAGGTCCCATCCACTGCCGTTGTTGTTAGCGTTAGCTCCTAGTAGCAGACCATGACAACGACCCGAAACGGGAAGCGGCTGCGAGCTACTGGCACTACAAGTGAGTTCCGTTGTGTCCGCCCACCGGTGGGTACGGCTGTTCCGAGGGGGGGTTTGGGCGAAAATTTATCGCGGCTATCCGTAGGGGGAACGTCGCCATAATTTTATATGGATTTATATGTGTATAGAGTTATTATTGGTGTGTATGCAGATGTTTTATTAATTGTATTTAGTCATTTATGTTCGTGTCTTTCCCGCTAACCGGAAGTGCGCCGTCTGTGTAATGACTGCGGAAGTGCTGGAACGGAAGTCCGTGTCATATAGTCTATTATCCATAAATGCATTGCTTCGCCATATAAGTCGCATCTATTATGTGTCACCGCTGACAACCCGGAAATGTGGGCCGGTGTTGTGCCCAAAAAAAATTTGGCTGCCAAATGGTAGACGCAGGAGCATGCACGGGAGGACTTTAACAAGAATTTAACAAGATTAATACTTAAAAACAATAAAAAAAATTGCTTAAAATTATAGTAAATGCGTGTCTCAGTTGAACTTTTCCTTAATAAATGCACTTTGATGGTCAAATCAGATGCATTTCAAAAGCTGATTCGCGGCTGCGGGAGCATGCAGAAGGACAACTCGCTGTGCATTTCTTAGAAATTTAGCAAGATAAACGCCTAAAACAATTATTTGTTTGCTCGATGTTATAAATGTGTGTCTCAGTTGAACTTTTCCTTAATAAATGCACTATGATGGTCAAATCAGATGCATTTCAAAACAGGGAGCGCGCAGAGGGAGGAAAACAGGAAGGAGGAACGCAGCATATTTCTTCCAAATTTAACAAGAAAAACACTTAAAAATAATTATTTGTTTGCTCGAGATTATAGTAAAAGTGTCTCAGTTTAACTTTTACTTAATAAATGCACTTTAATAGTCAAATTAGCGGCATTTCTCCGGGGCGGTGCAGCGAAATGAAGCTGATTTGACGGTTGCTCCAAGTGACCTAGATGAAGGTGGCACTGTATGGCAAACTGATTGTGTCATTAATAGCCACTTTTACCTATTACATGACACAATGGTCTGCCATATTACTTAAGTGCCGTCTAGCGGCTGAAAATGATAGTATTCGCTATTTTCAGTCAGAATGAATGAAAACGGTCATATCTCAGCCAAAGATTGTTTATAAATTTGAGGAAAAAAAATCTATAAATAAGTTGCTTTAAGTCGCAGGGCATGAAAATTATACAAAAATCTGGGACTTACCGTATATGGCAAAAAAATACAGTACTGTACTATCTAATTGTTTGGTGTAAATTAGAATTTTCCCTCGTTATTTAGGATTAGCAGAACCTCAAACATAAGTAGACAATTGTTTTAGAACAATTAGTAGATAAAAAAAAAAAATCTTTATTAAATATTTTTATGTCAATAAATATTAAACTTAAAGCTATAGTAAACTTGAACAGAATTTAAAAAAAAATCCTCCGGAAAGCAAATGCGCTCAGATCAGAATGTTGGATTTCACAATGTTAATATATCTTTTTCTTTTTTTAATTTAAATATAAATTAATAAAGAGGACACATTGGTTGAGTTAAGCTGTGACTGTGTTGTTTATTTTGGCTGTATTTTATTTTTATTTTTTAAAGTAAGTCTAAAATTTCTAATGATTCTATTACATGTTATGGTCCATAATGCTTTTTATTTAAATCCAGACGTTCTGGTTTTGTTGATTGTCGGGTCTGAGAAAACAAGAACAAACTGAAAAGTCCACATTTGGTTTATTCTGTAAGAAAATGATCAAACAGACGAAGCGCTGCACGACCTTGAAGCTACAGCGTCGCCAGCGTCCCTGTTCGATCACTTTACTGCACAAACAAGAACAACAGAGATCAGTCGACGGCCTCCTCCACAACAACGTCACAGGAACTCACTGCAAACATTCAGAACATCTGTTCAATGTTTGTCAGGAGAAAAACATAAAAACTAAATAAAAGTAAATCTATTTTATCCTAATGTCACATTAAAAGCTCTGTTGCTCAAACATCAGTGTTTGTGCTGCAGTCGGAGTTATTTTAACACTGATCAACACTCAGGAAGCACGAAAACGTTCCTAAAAAGTAAAAAAAGAAAACTCGGGGTCAACAAAATGTCACACCGAAGCAAAAGGACAAAAATACTGCTTGGGTTTCTAATGTTGCATCTCAGGTTTGCAGCAAGCATGGCAGCTCAGTCCTCTGTTCGTCCATGCGCCCCCCCTGCACTCTCAGCAGCAGGGAGAAGAAGTTCTCGTCGTCCATGGGGCCCGGAGCCCGGCTGCGCTGGTCCTCCAGCCTGCCCTGAGCCTGTGAGTCAAAGCGAAGGGAAAAGCAAAGCAAGGAATATTAAATTAAAGACAACTTTCACACAAACAACACAGTAAAAATGATAAAAATACACAAACTGCTTACTTGAGTTGTCCGAATCATATCGTACAGGTCGTCTTTTGGTACTGGAGCAGGAACCGGTTCAGGCTTTTTCACCATCGAGAGCTGCCTCAGGCTGCCTCTCAAACTTCTGGACTTTGGTTTTGGTGGTGCGGACCTCCCCAGGTGCGCCCTCTGGTCGTCCAGTCGGCGGGCTTGTGCCTTTGCCACCGAGTCAAAAAACTCTTCTTTCTGCAGTGAAGTCATGGAGGAAAAAACAACTGGAAGGAGAGAGAAAAGCAGCGGTCAGTGACAGTGGTGGTTCAAGCGGGGGGCACAGGGGGGCAGCTACCACAGTAACAAAACAATATCTTTTCACCCCAGTTGTCACATTAATTGTAGGCTGGTTAACATAAATTAACAGACTTTTTACAATGCTGAACATAAATAAGATTTGTTCAGAACTTCACTTTCTATTCACAGTCACAGTTTCGAGTTCACGCACAGCTCTGCTGAACTTCAAAATGCTTTCCGTTAAAGTGGAGATGGTTTCAAAGCGCTTTTCTACTCCTGAAGCACAAGTTTCGTCAGCCCTAAAGCTTCCCAGGACTCAGGCGAACTGACAAATCTGAATATATATACTGTATACATATATACAGTCCCGGTAGGACTGGAATATTTTCAGATTTGTCAGTTCGCCTGAGTCC
>JBBPBX010000475.1:4526-76590 GCA_038048925.1 Garcialebias charrua | reverse complement strand
GGGTGCAGAATTAGAACCTGCTGTTTCTTGTTCATCTAACTTCCTGCTTCCCAAACTGAAGACAAATCACTCAAATCTTCACTTAGATTGCTAAAATAGTCGGTTTATTTATTGTCCGCCATGAATATCTAAAAGGGGCGTTCTAAAGACGTTCCTTCTCCTACGTCACAGATGTTGCATTCGCATGTAATCGGATTTCCCGTGAATAAACACGGCGCGAAGTTTAAAATCACTTTTAAATCAAAATTAAATTAATTTATCATTTTGTTTGCAAAAACGAACATAGTTGAATGATACAAGATCTTGTAACATTTTATTCAAAGTAGAAAGATGATGTCAGTGGACCTTTAATGATTGTATTGGAGCCGGCCACTAGGGGGTGCACATCTGGGGTGGCTTCAACTTCTGATTTCCAGTTTTCTTTTTAGTTTTAGTACACTAGGATTGTCTTAAAAAAGCCGGACTCACGCATATGTGGATGCCAGGTCCTAGGAGGTTAATAACTGTTAAGAGGAAAAACAACCGATTGTGAGCCTTTACTGAGTCTGGGGAACATGAACTTGCTGATGTGTGTAGACAGAGTCTGAATACATGAAATTAAGTCTAAAAATAAACTACAGAGAACCAACACATAAAGCAACCTAAAAATGCAGCGTTTGTTTTTTCTTCCTGGTTGAAATGAGTCATCATCGTGCTGTGGAAAGAGCCGAAACAGCTGCAGCAGTTTCATCACATCAGCCCGAGCTCACGAGTCGTCCCCACCTCTGTTGACCGGTTTCCTGGTGTTGGGCTCCGAGTGGCACCTCCTCCTCCCCATCCCTTCCTCCAGGCTGAAGGAGCAGCGCTGGTCGTTGAGACGTCTCCCCTCCTGCAGCGTGCAGAGCAGCTCGAACAGCGCCTCCGGGAAGTCAGGGGTCAACCGGTGGGCCTGAGAGGACACGAGCAGGTGGCAAAGAGCAGGAGAGAAAAACAAGTTTCTGACTGAGTGGCACAAAGTGGCAGAAGAATCCACTCCCACGTACTCCCCCACATGCTCCGAAACAAGACAAAAGTGACTTTTACCGTCACGAGACGGTTTTCCTCACATGGTGTGATCAAGTCAGAAGCGGCTGATAAGAAGCTCTTTGTTTACTGCTTGACCTACTACTGAACACTGCTGAGTTAACATCTCGACAGCCAGAATAAACCAGACGTCTGCAATGTGAGCCGCTTCTGCACCCAAATCAATATAAACTTTTGTTTTTGTATATTATGAAATTAAGTCTAACAAACTGTTGACACTTATTAGTATTTTTACATGTCAGGACAAAGACAAAGAAAGCTTTAATGTAGGAAAAATATCTTTTTGTTGTTTATAGTTTCCCACTTACTAACATTTACTAAATTATAAAGGCCTGCGCAAGTCATTTCTGTGTGTGAGGAAAAATGTCCAACTTTGAAATAATNCTCTGGGACACGCCCCGTGAATTAATGCAAATCTTCATGTGACGTACACGTGGGCACTGGGCATAAGGCGGAGCCTGGCTTGCCCCTTTGTTTGGTGAAAGATCGACTCTTTTTTTTTTGGTGTAACTTGAAAAATGCTGTCACGTTGTAGCGCATTTGGGTGTTCTAATATCAGCAGTGAACAAGTGAGCCTTCACAAATTCCCAAAAGATGAGAAACTTTGCCTAGAATGGAAGTACAGAGATCTTGTGACCGATGGGTTCCTACTGAGAGTCCTATGTCTGCAGCGACCATCTTACTGCCTATCAGGTACGAGCTGTTGTTTGTTTTTATTTGGGGAGAGTCTATTAATGAGAGTTTTGGATGATTTACTGTTTAAAAAAGATATATGTCAGACGTGACCTGGACTATCTGCCGACATTGCTTGCTAACAGACATTAGCATAGCTACCGAGTCAACACGGGGTGCTATTTAGGTATTTTTAAATTATGTCGGCGCAATCAGGTACGATCTGTTGTTTGTTTTTAATAGAGGAGAGTCATTTAATGAGGGTTTTGGATGATTTACTGTTTAAAAATGATATATGTCAGACGTGAGGTCTATCAGCCGACATCTGCTTGCTAACAGACATTAGCATAGCTACCGAGTCAACACGGGGTGCTATTTAGGTATTTTTAAATTATGTCGGCGCAATCAGGTACGATCTGTTGTTTGTTTTTAATAGAGGAGAGTCATTTAATGAGGGTTTTGGATGATTTACTGTTTAAAAATGATATATGTCAGACGTGAGGTCTATCAGCCGACATCTGCTTGCTAACAGACATTAGCATAGCTACCGAGTCAACACGGGGTGCTATTTAGGTATTTTTAAATTATGTCGGCGCAATCAGGTACGATCTGTTGTTTGTTTTTAATAGAGGAGAGTCATTTAATGAGGGTTTTGGATGATTTACTGTTTAAAAATGATATATGTCAGACGTGAGGTCTATCAGCCGACATCTGCTTGCTAACAGACATTAGCATAGCTACCGAGTCAACACGGGGTGCTATTTAGGTATTTTTAAATTATGTCGGCGCAATCAGGTACGATCTGTTGTTTGTTTTTAATAGAGGAGAGTCATTTAATGAGGGTTTTGGATGATTTACTGTTTAAAAATGATATATGTCAGACGTGAGGTCTATCAGCCGACATCTGCTTGCTAACAGACATTAGCATAGCTACCGAGTCAACACGGGGTGCTATTTAGGTATTTTTAAATTATGTCGGCGCAATCAGGTACGATCTGTTGTTTGTTTTTAATAGAGGAGAGTCATTTAATGAGGGTTTTGGATGATTTACTGTTTAAAAATGATATATGTCAGACGTGAGGTCTATCAGCCGACATCTGCTTGCTAACAGACATTAGCATAGCTACCGAGTCAACACGGGGTGCTATTTAGGTATTTTTAAATTATGTCGGCGCAATCAGGTACGATCTGTTGTTTGTTTTTAATAGAGGAGAGTCATTTAATGAGGGTTTTGGATGATTTACTGTTTAAAAATGATATATGTCAGACGTGAGGTCTATCTGCCGACATCTGCTTGCTAACAGACATTAGCATAGCTACCGAGTCAACACGGGGTGCTATTTAGGTATTTTTAAATTATGTCGGCGCAATCAGGTACGATCTGTTGTTTGTTTTTATTAGGGGAGAGTCTATTAATGAGGGTTTTGGATGATTTACTGTCTTAAAATGATAGATCTCAAACGCAATCGGACGTGCTCAAAGCCACGAGGCTCCCTGCACGTTTTTTTTAAAGCTGAATCGTAAAAGTTAATAAGTTTTCCATTAATAGAGTATACAATAAAATGATTTGAGCAAGATTAAAACTTCTACTACTTATATTGACCTTCCAAAACTGAAGACAAATTGCTTAGATCAATACTAGAAATGCTGCACTCGTCTGAGTCGACATGCTCCGCCATTATTAATTACATGCGCGTTGAGCAGCGGCTCCCCACGTGTACGTCAAATGACGGTTTTGCGGAATGCACGGAATTTTAGGGGCGTGTCCCAGAGAAATGACTATCATAACTTGGAATGAAATTTTAATATATTTATAATTTATTATGCAAAAACGACCAGAGCTCAATGATATAAGATATATATGTTCTGACAAATATTCAAATTTACAAAATCATGTCACAATCCCTTTAAGCTTCAACGATAAGAAGTCTGAAGCCATATTGTTCCTTCCCAATGACACAACCTCAAACCACTGCATTGACCTGTCTGCTCTACCCCTGTCCGAAAAACAAAAAGTCAAAAATCTGGGAGTGATAATAATAATAATAATAATAATAATTGTCTAATCTTGTCATCTGCGTATGTTTCCCATACACAGACGAAATTCGTCTCTGCATTTAACCCAACCACCTACCAGGTGGTGCAGTGAGCAGCCATAGAAGGCGCTCGGGGAGCTGGAGAAATAGGTGTGCACTAATGGATCCTTCCATGAAACTCAACAGTCATGTAAACATGATCGTCAAATCCTGTTTTTTCCAGCTGAGGCGTCTGTCTAAGCTGAAGCCCATATTATCCAAAAAGCACCTGGAGACAGTGATTCACGCATTCATTACATCTAGGCTTGATTACTGCAATTCACTTCTGTTTGGCGTCAGTCAAGCCACCATTGCACGATTACAACTGGTTCAGAACGCAGCTGCCCGATTTTTAACCAGCACACGCAAAAGAGAGCACATTACACCAGTCTTGGCCTCCCTTCACTGGCTACCGGTTCATCTTCGAATCCAATTCAAAATTCTCATGTATGTCTACAAATCGCTGAACAGTCTCGCCCCCGCCTATCTCTCGGATCTGATACACCCATATGTCCCTCCACGTGCTTTGAGGTCAGAGGATCAGGTACTCTTAATAGTTCCAGAAACTCGCCTTAAGCGCAGGGGTGACAGGGCGTTCTCTGTAGCAGGCCCAAGACTCTGGAACGAGTTACCGCTGCTCATCAAACAGGCCCCCTCCCTCTCGGTTTTCAAATCCCGGTTAAAAACTCACTACTACTCCATTGCTTTCAATGCCAGCTGATTTGTATTGGATCGTTTGATTTATGATCTGCAATGTTTTTATGTTTTTCGTGTTGTACTTCATTGTCTGTGTTGCCTGTTGCGTGTTTGTTTGTCCAGCACTTTGGTGTGGACTTGTTCCTGTTTAAAGTGCTTTATAAATAAAATGGTATGGTATAACAGAATCATCTGAAGGAACCAAAATACTTCTGGATCAGACCCAGAGGACAGATGTTTACCCAGAATGCACTGCGGCACACAGCTCCTCCGTCAGCACGGTGGAGGAGGCTTATGGTCTGGACTCCTGTCAGTCACTGAGTGGACCAGAACTCCTCTGTAGACCAAAGGGTTCTGGAGTCCAACAGTTGAAGCTTGGCTCAAACTGGGTCCAACAGAACCTTGATCCAGAACACAGCAGCTGGTCTACAACAGAACGGGTCAGAAAGAACAGAACCAAAGAGTTGTTCTGGTCCAGTCAGAGTCCAGAACCTGGACCTGACAGAACTCCTGAGGTAGGACCTTCAGAGAGCTGAGCAGAACCCCCGTGTGATCAGAACCTCCCAAAGAGCAGATCCTTCATGTCGCCACTGAACCACGTGTTTGCTCTTTTCTGGGAGTGAGTCTGTTAGTAAAATATCTGATGAGCCACTGGACACATTTTAATGAAACTCGGAAAATAATCATTGGAGTCAACCAAATTCAAGATGGCCGCGACGGGCACGGGACTCCAAAAACAAAAAAATGGTTTAAATTCTGTCCGTTTAACAGATATGAGACACATCTTCAACATCAACAGTTTGCACTCAGCTCTGTTAGCAAAATATCTGATGAAGCACCAGACAGATTTTAAAGTTTTATGTCCTGAAGCTCTGGAACTGAACGAGGAAGGACGTCCTTCACCCCCTGACTGCATCTGTCTGTCCACCAGCAACATCCAGCAACATCCAGCAACATCCAGCCGCCCTGAGCCATCCATCCTGTTCATCTGCTGCAGGTAGGACACTGACTGCGCATGAAACTAAAATATAAAAATCTCACTCACCGGATCAGTTGTTCCAAACTGCCAGCACCGGTCCAGCACAACAAACTGCCACAGCGGACGACTCATATCTGTGTGTGTGTGTGTGTCTCTGTGTGTGTGTGTCTGTGTGTGTCTGTGTGTGTGTGTGTGTGTATCAGTGGGTTTGGCAGCTGCCTGCTTGCTCCTGATAGTGTCCAGTTTGACAACATCAGAGACAGCTGAGCGAACTGATCTTCCTCCTCCTCCTCCTCCTCCTCATGTCTCCTCTCTGACTCCCAGCTGCTCCTCCACTCCCTTCAGGAGCTCTCTCCTCCTCTTTCAGCCCTGCCCACTCTGAGAATCTCTTTTTTTGGTCTCATGTCCAGTTAAATTGTTTTTACACACCTTTTTTTGTGTGTCTGTTTTTCTCCTTGGCTCTTCACCTCCACCTGTGACGTCACACTCATTTATAAATCTTAAATGTTTATATTTAACAACCTAAAATCACTCTTTGTCTCCCCCCTCTGCCCACTGGTGTTCTTCCCCTCCACATGAACTTTCTTTTTGTCCATTCCACCACATGTTCTGTTTTTCCACAGTTTAAGAGAAACACCCTCCCTGCCCCCCACCCGGCTCGTGTTTGGTTATCCTGCCTGGAGATCATGACGTCATCACCTGAGGATCTGAGTCCACGTGACCTGAAGGCATTAAAAGATGAAATCAAAAAAGGCGTTCAATACTGGATCAACTGGACTTTATTTGTTGCAGAAAACGTTTCGACTTCTGTCCAGAAGTCTTTTTCAATTCTGAATGGAAGCTGTGAGAACGAGAAGTTTTATACAGGCTTACAAGTCACGCACCAACATATGAAATTGGAAACTGAAATAACACCACAAATTAACTAACATGCCCATTCTATTTAAATTGACAAAACGACACATCCCAGCTTAACAAAAGGGGGTTTGTAACACATACATGTAAATTGAAAGATCACACCTTAACAGTAGGAGGTTCCCTTGAGGTCTCTGTTAGAAGACACAAAACTGTATGTAAATTGACAAACAAATGTAAATTTACATTTCCCATCCAGAGGACTTGACTTAACTTTGTCAGATTCTGTCTTTAACCTCTTGAGACTCTATGTTCAGGACGAGGTTTTACATCAGAAGGTCTAGATTTACATGTTACATTTTATTCAAATAAATAATGTTTTCATTGAACTCGTAGCTGCTCAAAGACAACGTTGAAAGTTTTAGTTTTAGCTGCGGGTCGTCTGCATCGTGGCTCCAAAACGATGACGATGAGAACTCTCTCTGGACACACAACACAAACTAAACCACAGCAAACCGAAACAACGGCTGTTTAAAAACTGGAAGACACTTTGAGAAACGAAGCAGCAGCAGAGCCTTTCACTTGTTACAAACATCAATTTTAAATAGTCTAAAATGTTTTAAAATTAATAGAAATATCACTGAAATGTTAAAAAGTCCACTTGAAGTTACTCGGATGATCTTACAAAGTTAAACTGAACTAAACGTCTTCATTTCTCAGTATTTAATGGATCATGTGCTCAGCTGCAGGTCAGAGGGCCAGCCGGCTGTCGGCTGATCTTCAGCTGATCTTTCCTTCAGCTGCTCGCCTCCCATCAGAACAGACACATGGCAGGCAGAGATAAGGAGGAAGAGGCTCCTCCTCCTCCTCCTCCCTCAGCATCACCAGTAACTTTCTGTTCCACTTCATTCCAGGACGCTGCAGATCTGGACTAAATTAGATTCCTTCTTGTAAAATCAGTTTGGCTTTAAGTTTGTGATGATCTATGATATTTAATTTTTTTGTTACCGTCTCATTTATGTCATTTATGTCCCAGCAGATCTTCCTCTGATTTTATCCTCAAATGGTGTATATTGAGTTTGTTGATTCCTATAAATATTTGGGTATCCTGGTCGATTCACATCTCTCTTTTAAACTCCACGTGGAAAACCTAGTGAAGAAACTGAAAGTTAAACTGGGTTTCTTTTTCAGAAACAGATCATGTCTAACACTGAATGTTAGGAAACGCCTTGTATCTGTGACTTTCCTTCCCTCCATTGATTACGGTGACATTCTCTACATGAATGCTCCTACAAGCACCCTGCGGATGTTGGATGTTGTCTATCATGGTGCACTAAGATTCATAACTGGCTGTGATTATCGTACCCACCACTGCACCCTGTATTCACTGGTTAACTGGACATCATTAACCTCACGCAGACTCTTCCACTGGTACATTTTCATCTTTATATCACTTCAGATCAGAACCTCTATCTGAGGTCCTGGTCCTCAGTCGGAGGGTTCACTGTCCTCTCCGGGTGGAGGTTCTGCCTCCAGTTGAAGACTTCAAGTATCTGATTCTGTTCTTAGTGAGGGAAGAACGGAGCGGAAGATCAACAGGCAACTTCTACAGTACTGTGGACTCTGTGCCAGTCCGTTGTGGTGAAGAGGGAGCAGATCCGTGAGATCTTTATCGGTCAGTCTACCTGGATAGACGGATGTAAACTCATCCCGGTACGTTGGGTCAAACTGAACCTCATATCTAAAATATGGGTGTTTTTCCAATCTATCAAATCACATCTGGCTGCTGGTTCGTTTAATAACTCTGGAAGTATTTTAATGTTACTCACATCTGAGGGCAACATGGTGTGTCATAAACTCTTACAGTTAAATAATTCAGTTCAACCTTTATTTCTACAGGTTAGTCTCATTGAGCCTCGAGGTCTCGTGTACAAGAGAGACCTGGTTTACAAAGAACACAGCTGAGCTGCAGACAACAACAGACAATCATATAAAAAACATGTCAAATGAAAGTAAATGAAAGAAAAAGGAAAGAAAAACAGTTGCATTATAAAGTGGTGTAAAATACTAACAGGATACTAACAGTAAAACAGGTTTATATCAAGTGTATTTATTTATTTATTTATTTATTTATTTCAGGTAAAGACATAAAACAGATTTTGGATATGATGAAAACAGAATTTTTAAAAATACAAACTTGGTTTAAAGAAATTATCTTTGAATTTAGATAAAACTAATTACATGATATTCAGTAACAAAAAGAGAATTGTTGATGACGATCCATTTGAAATTGAAGATGTTGTGATCTGTAAAGTGAGTGAAGTGAAGTTTCTGGGTGTTATCATTGATGACAAACTGACATGGAAACATCATGTAAATTCCATTAAAACAAAAATAGCTAGATCAATTGCAGTACTGTATAAAGTCAGGGATTTTTTAATTGATAAAGCTCTGTATATGTTGTATAACACAATCATTGTTCCACGTTTAATCTATTGTATTGAGGTTTGGGGAAAAGCGTGCAAAACAATTACAAAGCCTGTTTTTATTTTACAAAAGAGAGCTGTAAGAGTAATCACCAGAAAACATTTCAGTCACCCATCAAACACCTTGTTTCTTCAGCTAAATTTATTGAAATTCCAGGAATTGGTAGAATATAGTATTTTATCAGTTATGTATAGGGCTCATAATAACACATTACCTTTAAATATCCAAAGAAATTTTATAAAAAGACAAAGTTATTACAATCTCAAAGGGACAGAGATATTCATCAAACCACAATTCAGAACCAGCTTAAAGGGACGGTCTACCTCAATTCAGGGAGTTCGATTGTGGAATGTTCTGGAGAGTGATGTTAAAAATGCAAAATCAATGTATACATTTAAGAAAAAGGTCAAAAAGGACTTGCTCAAAAACTATATATGATGTAGCTTAGTGTGTTTGTGTATTACAGTTAGAAAAATTAAGTAGAGTTATTCATTTTGTGATGTAGTTTGAAGGTTATCATTGTTTGAACAAACTGTGAAATAAGGGGCAGATATAATAAGATTTCATCTTCTTTCTGCTCCTTTCATTTTATCCTACTTGTATTCTTGTATCTGATGAAACTGTTTTGTATTGTTCTTTTAAAATGAATGAATAAACATCAAATCAAATTTAAATTCATTATAATATTTATTTTATTCTCAGGACTCTGCAGAGCTGCTGTGAATGGAAATGTCCTCCAACACTGGAACATAATGCCCTCTGCTGTTTGCTCCAGGACATTTAACAGCAAACATTTTCCTTAATGTTTAATTTGATGCTGTAGACCACATGTGTCAAACTCAAGGCCCAGGGGCCAAAGTGTGGCCCTCGTTGACATCTTATCTGGCCCCCACGATGTTATTTTAAATGTAAACCACTTTAATTATTTTCAGTAATCTTTGATTATGATGTCAAAAGTGCAACAGAGAACATCAAATTTGAGACCAATCAAACTCTTTTGAGGAACGTGCAACCAAGACAAGATGTTGGTATCTTCTTCTTCTTCTTCTTCTTCTTTCGGCTTTTTCCTCTTCAGGGGTTGCCACAGCAAGTCATCCTCCTCCACCTCACTCTGTCCTCTGCATCCTCTGTCCTACCTCCACGTCCTCTCTGTATCTAACTTCAGTTAAAGTAGATTCTGAAACCGGCCCTTAGTTTGAAAAAGGTTTTCATTTTGGACCCAGCTGAAGCACTGAGAGCTGAATCCGACTGGAACCAAACCCGAGAGACCCGTGAAACATTTTTACGCACGGCGTTCTGAGTGAGGTGACAACATTTAAACTCTCCGCATCGTCTCCGCTCTCAGAAACACCATTTTCTCCACTGGGGGGGTTTCTGTGCCTGCTTTTCAATATGGTGCTACGCCCTTCACAGCTGTGCCAGGGCGAGATGCCCGAGCCTCTGCGGATCAGCATCAGTTACCGTGGCAACCAGGCCAAGGAGCCAACATGGCTGCCAGAAAGCCCGTGTGTTTTGGGTGGGGGGGTTAAGCAGCAGCAGCAGCCAAACAGTGCCCGTCTGTAAAACAATACAGCATCTTCTCAGTTTGGAGCCTCTGGTTTTATTTCCTTGCTCAAAATAAACAGGCACATCTGTAACATCTGGACTTGACGCTCCTGCCTGAATCAAACCTGATGATGTTTCCAGATGATGAAAATGAAACTGAAGCATCTCGATGCAGAGGGACTCTGGTCAGGTCAGGGGCTAAAAAGAAAAGGTGGATTTTTGTGGGTAAAATTGAAAAATAAAACAAAACTATTACCATAAAAAAAAATCACAATTATTTTATTTGGTAAGTAAAGGAAGTCCAGCAAAAATGGATTTAATCTATTAACATTAAAGGTGCAGTCTGCAGTTTCTGTAGTGCAGTCTGTAATTTTCTAAAAATATATTTTTAATATATTTCTTCACTTTGTCACTATCTCCTGAGAGACTGATGTTAGACAAAGTAATCTCTGAAAAAAAACTATAGTCACCTTGCTTCTCCAGGTGGTAAATAAGCATTTCTAAATTCCCACAGTGACCCGCCGTTAACCAGCCAATAAAAACAGAGTTTTTAACCAGCCAATAAAAACAGAGCTTCTCACTTCTCACGCTCCTAACCCACGCCCCCGCCTGTCCCAGCCCCAGCGGCCGCGCAGGTTCTCGTTGAAATAATTGCAAAGCGATGCAAAACTGTTTTGTATGTGACACAAATGTATTAAATTCCCCTTCTTCATCCCTGATCTGGACTTTTCTTTTGTTTTTTTTTGCCAAAAGTCAAGTGATCGCTTCCTCCTCCACTGACTCCATGACTGAAACAATGAGGAAATGAATGAATTTGTCACGAGCGAATTAAACTCGGGTTCAACGTGGCTGCGCGAGGCTCTGCAGATTTCATGGTGTTCTGGTGTGCTGGACCAGCGCTCCATGTTTTTATTTTATTTTTTAGAACGTTTTATTAACATATAAACACAGAACTTCGCAGCGGCTGTGACAGGACATGTAGTGGAGGCGGAGCTAAGAAGGCAGAGCTGAATTTCAGCGAGAGCAAGAGGGAGCAGAGCCATATATGGCTCTGAGGGGGAGGGACCAGAATGCTTTCCCCTGTTGAAAATTTTTCTAAGTGCTGCGTTCTACAAAAACTGCAGACTGCACCTTTAACGTGGAGTTTATTTTATTTCGGAATGATTGTAAAACAAACAACTGGTCTAAAAAAAATCAGGTTTGATTTGTTGTTGACCTCTGACCCACACAGGCTCACAGAGGCTCTGATATTTACATACTCCCACCTAAATGTGTCAACACGCTGAAGTTTCCTGATCATGATTGACTGCAGCTGATAGTTTTTTCATGCGCATGAAAAGACTCCGTTTGGCAGAACTCATGGAGTGGACAAAGAGTAAAGATCCAAGAAAAGCACCTTTAGCCACGACTGTGGCCAAAAATAAAACAGAACAAAATCTGTAAAGAAAAGCTAAATTTGCACAATATCTAAAAGCTAAAGTTAGCAAAAACCACAGTTAAAAGTAGCCAAAAGCAACAAGAAGTAACCAAATGCCCAAAATAATTAGAAGAGTATCTAAAAGCTAATGTTTAGAAAAAAGTATATAAAAGCTTCTAATAATACTAAAAGCTAAAATGAGCACAAAAGAAGCCAAAAGGGTAAAACCAACTGCACAGTAGCTAAAAACTACAAAAAAGTCCCAAATTTGCTAAACAAAAGCTAAAACGGTAGCTAAAAAATAAAATAAGCAAACAGTTTGTGTGCAAATGCAAATGCAAAAAAGAGAAGCTAAAATCAATAAAATACCAAAACAAGTACAGTAGCTAAAAATTAAATTGAACAAAACAGAAAAGAAAAGCCAAAAATAGTGAAACAAAAGCTAAAATGAGTAGAACATTGGCTAAAAGATAAAATTAGCACAGCAGAAGCTAAAATATAAAACTTACAGGGCTCTATAGCTAAACTCTGTAACAAGAAAGTAGCTGCTAAAACTGTAAAAAAAAAAGAAAAAGACCCAAAGCTAAAAGTACAACTTTAGCTAAAAGATAAAATAGAACAACAGTAGCTAAAAGATAAAATATAAAAACAGTAGCTAAAAGACAAAACTAGAACAACAGTAGCTAAAAGATAAAACTAGAACAACAGTAGCTAAAAGGTAAACTAGAACAATAGCTAAAAGATAAAATGAGGTGTTGATGTACGCCTTTTGGAACCATCTCAAAATGTCCAGTTCCAAAATTGTGATGCGTCACGATGTTAAGGTCTGATGACTTCACAGTATTAGATCAATTTATAGACCCGAACAGTAGATATATAATATTAAAGTTATCAATATTTAGACAAAATTATTGTATTGTTAGCATATATGGACCGAATGTAGACGACGCTGCTTTTTTTCATGATTTTTTTTCCAATCTATCAAATCACATGGATTCCTCACTGGTGATGGGAGGTGATCTCAACTTTGGTTTAGATGACAAGATAGACAGACTGAATGCAGCGGGAACTCAACGCAGTTGGCAATCTATAAATATAGTTAAACAGTATATGAACGATTATGGACTTTGCGATGCATGGCGTTCTTTTCACCCTGATAGCAAAGAATATTCTTTCTTTTCACATGTGCATCACTCATATTCTCGTTTAGATTATTTTATAGTAAGCAATTCATTGATGGCAAACATTTCAGACACTGAGATACACCCTATTGCTATCAGCGATCATGCACCAGTTACTGTAAATATAGATTATAAAAGAACAACAACAAAAAATATAAGTTGGAGATTAAATACATCACTGCTTCAAGAAGAAGAATTTTTGCAATATTTTAAAAAAGAATGGGCATCGTATTTAGAGTTTAATGACTTGCCAGGAACTTCAGCATGTACACTTTGGGAGGCTGGGAAAACAGTCATGAGAGGTAAAATAATATCCTATTCAACAAATAAAAAGAAAAAAGAAAATAAACGTATTGAGGAATTAGAGAAATCCATTAAACTATTAGAAGGTCTACAAGGAGAGGAAACACAGCAAAAGCTACGCAAATTAAAATTAGAACTAAATGAATATATTGATAAGAAAAATAAATTCTTGATACAAAGACTTAGATTAGATAATTTTGAGTACGGTAATAAATCAGGTAGCTTTTTAGCTAATCAACTCAAATTAAACAAAGAAAAAACATCTATATATGGTATTAAAGATAAAGATGGAAATATAATTCATGATGAGGGAAAAGTAAACAATATTTTTAAAGATTTCTATAAAACTCTATACACTCCACAAATAAATCCATCTAATAAGGATATTAATGAATTCTTGGAGAAAGTAACACTTCCAAAACTAGATATTAGTCAATCATCAAAACTAGACTCACCATTAACATCAGATGAGCTCCATGAAGCAATTAAAAGCATGCCTAATAAGAAATCTCCAGGTCCTGATGGATATCCAGTAGAATTCTATAAAAAGTTCTGGGATATACTGGAACCGATATTTTATAGAGTGCTATTTGAGTCCGAAGAAAATGGTAGGCTACCAACACATATGAATTCAGCCAACATTAGTCTCTTATTAAAACCAGGCAAAGACCCAGTATTACCTACCAGTTATCGTCCAATCTCTCTTATTAATGTTGATGTTAAAATAATTTGTAAAGTCTTATCTAAAAGACTAGAGAAGATAACTCCTGTTATTATACATCCAGACCAAACCGGATTCATAAAAGGAAGACACTCAAACTCAAATACACGCAGATTATATAATATAATAGAGTATTCATATTTTAAAAATATTGAAACAGCTATTTTTTCATTAGATGCTGAAAAAGCATTTGATAGAGTTAATTGGAATTTCTTATTTGCTACCTTAAATAAATTTGGATTTGGGAATTACTTCATTAATTGGTTAAAAATATTATATAGTTCACCAACAGCGTGCGTCAGGACAAATAATCAATTATCTTCAAGCTTCTGTTTACAGAGGGGAACCAGGCAAGGTTGCCCACTTTCACCAGCATTATTTGCTATTTTTATTGAACCTTTAGCAGCAGCAATAAGGCAAAGTGCTGATATTAAAGGCATAAAGGGTAGAAACATAGAACATAAAATTAGTCTTTATGCTGACAATGTTTTTCTTTTTCTTGAGAACTCAGGAAACTCAATATCTAATGTTATCAAATTAATAAACTCGTTTTCAAAAGTTTCTGATTATTCTACAAACTGGACAAAGTCTACAGTTCTTCCAATAAATTGCGTGTTTAATAATTATCTTAATGAAAAACTACAATCATCCATCCATCCATCCATTTTCTTCCGCTTATCCGGGGTCGGGTCGCGGGGGTAGCAGCCTAAGTAGGGAGGCCCAGACTTCCCTCTCCCCAGCCACTTGGAGCAGCTCCTCTGGGGGAATCCCAAGGCGTTCCCAGGCCAGCCGAGAAACATAGTCCCTCCAGCGTATCCTGGGTCTTCCTCTGGGTCTCCTCCCGGTGGGACATGCCCGGAACACCTCACCAGGGAGGCGTCCAGGAGGCATCCTAACCAGATGCCCGAGCCACCTCAACTGGCTCCTCTCGATGTGGAGAAGCAGCGGCTCTACTCCGAGTCCCTCCCGGATGACTGAGCTTCTCACCCTATCTCTAAGGGAGAGTCCAGCCACCCTGCGGAGAAAACTCATTTCAGCCGCTTGTATCCGAGATCTTGTTCTTTCGGTCATAACCCAAAGCTCATGACCATAGATGAGGGTGGGAACGTAGATCGATCGGTAAATTGAGAGCTTTGCCTTTTGACTCAGCTCTCTCTTCACCACGACAGACCGGTACAGCGCCCGCTTCACTGCGGACGCTGCACCTATCCGCCTATCGATCTCACGCTCCAGTTTTCCCTCATTCGTGAACAAGATCCCGAGATACTTAAACTCCTCCACTTGGGGCAGGACCTCCTCCCCGACCCGGAGAGGGCACGCTACCCTTTTCCGGCTCAAGACCATGGCCTCGGATTTGGAGGAACTGATCCTCATCCCGGCCGCATCGCATTCAGCTGCAAACCGCTCCAGTGAAAGCTGTAGATCACGAGCTGATGAAGCCAATAGGACCACATCATCTGCAAAAAACAGAGAAGCGATTCTAAGGCCACCAAAACGGATCCTCTCAACACCTTGGCTGCGCCTAGAAATTCTGTCCATAAAAGTTATAAACAGAATCGGTGACAAAGGGCAACCTTGGCGGAGTCCAACTCTCACCGGAAACGAGCCTGACTTACTGCCGGCAATGCGGACCAAGCTCTGACACCGGTCGTACAGGGACCTAACAGCCCATATCAATGGGCCTGGTACCCCATACTCCCGGAGTACCCGCCACAGAACCCCCCGAGGGACGCGGTCGAATGCCTTTTCCAAGTCTACAAAGCACATGTAAACTGGTTGGGCAAACTCCCACGCACCCTCCAGGACCCTGTTGAGGGTGTAGAGCTGGTCTAGTGTTCCACGACCAGGACGAAAACCACACTGCTCCTCCTGAATCCGAGGTTCGACTATCCGACGGACCCTCCTCTCCAGAACCCCTGAATAGACCTTACCAGGGAGGCTTAAGAGTGTGATCCCTCTATAGTTGGAACACACCCTACGGTCCCCCTTTTTGAATAGGGGAACCACCACCCCAGTCTGCCAATCCAAGGGAACTGCCCCCGATGTCCACGCGATATTGCAGAGTCGCGTAAGCCAACACAACCCCACAACATCCAGAGCCCTAAGGAACTCAGGACGAATCTCATCCACCCCCGGAGCCTTGCCACCGCGGAGCTTTTTAGGTCGCGGTGGTTAAAAAACTACAATCAGGTAACATTAAATATTTAGGTGTTAATATCTCTCCTAAATTGGAAGATTTAATAAAATTAAATCATATCCCACTATTAAAGAAAATTGAAGACGATCTTACTAGATGGAGATCTCTACCCATATCACTTATGGGAAGAGTTGCCTCAGTAAAAATGATGGTGCTGCCGAGAATAAATTATTTATTCTCAATGATTCCAAATAAACCTTCAACTGAATGGTTTAAGTCACTAGACTCTTCTATATCTAAATTCCTTTGGAAAAATAAAACTCCACGTATTAGTTTAAAAACATTACAGAAATCTAAAGATACCGGAGGATTAGAACTTCCAAACTTTTATTACTACTATTTAGCCAACAGGTTAAAATATATATCAAAGTGGTTAAAACCGAATGCACTAGATGAAACTTGGATAGATATAGAACAAACTTTATGTAATAATATTAGGATTTCAGATCTACCATTTATCAGTACAGTTTTAAAAAGACATGTCTGCTTTAAGAGCATCAATATTAGCTCATCTCTGATAGCATGGTGGGAGTATCGGAAAATGACAAAGTCTTCACTTCTCCCATGTAGATATAGTAATATAGGAAGGGGTCAGTTTACTGACTTACCTATATTTTAGATGTATAAATTGGCAGGGTTTAGACTGACACAAAAATACATCATTAATTAAACGAGTTCTATCTTTTTCAGCTTAATACCAATACAGTAATTCTATACCTTGACCAGATGTAATTCACAGGAAACGTTAAACTTATGTTGGCACAGCAGGACTGGACCATTTATTTAACATAATTGTAAATTACATCACACATTTGTACATGATTGGTTGATTATTTTTCCTATAATTAACTTCAGCACAGATGAAATATAGGAACAACAGAACAAGTGAAGGATGATATTTTACTCATTTCTGCAGGTACATTAACTTAGTTTCTGGCTTAGGAAGATAAAGGTTTAGGAGGAAGGAAATGGAGGAAAAGAAGTTAAGAGTCAGGGAGTTATCTTGATGTGTTTTAACCAGAAACATGGCAGCTCTCCGGCCGATCTCGGCTACACGTTGGTACCCTTGGCAAAGCATTTGACGACTTTTACCTCGTGAAGATGGTCAGTCTCCCTCGGTCCAGTTTGGTCAGTTCGTTTACCGTTCTCAGCGTCTCCAGACGTGCGCCTTGACTCGAACCGAAAGTAACGGCAGCTCCTGGTGTTGTTGTTCAAGATAAGACGTTCCTTAAAGGAATGTCAATAAAAGAGAGCTTTTTCAGCTGTTGAAGATGACTTATAACTTGGCATGTTATAAGTCTTTAACTGAATGACGTGGTCATTGGCGTGTTGACCAGACGATCATCAGTTCTTTGGAGAAGACCATGGTTTGAGGCTTACTCCCGCAGACTCAGTCAGTTCCAGCAACAGCTTAGAATTTTAAGGAAGGATCTGTGATCAGTGACTTGTTCTTTCCCCATTGGTCCAAACGAACCAGTGGATGAAGGTCACTCAGATATCAGTTTTTTAGAACAGAGAAGTTGTTTAGAATGAAGAGAGAGAAACAGATTGACTGGAGCCAGCTTCATAAAACAACTGATTAAAACTGCATTCTAACTTCTAACAAACTGAAGAGTTCAGTCTGACATATTAATTCACTTTCACCATTTGATTCATCATATGAAGAAGCGACCATCATTTTGAAATAACATTGGATTTCCAACTTGAATTAAACAGTTTGAATTAAACAGTCTTTGACTTAACAAACATTGAATTCAATAATGCTTATACAAGTAACACAAGGTTATTCATTAACACAAAATAGAGGAATAAGAGAGTCTCTTATGACTTATTGTGTTTTGATTCAAAATAATGTAATAAAATAGTGTTAATGTCTTTTTTCTGAGAGTATCAGTGAAAAGGTGTCACTGGGACATATCAAAGAGACAAAGGTGTATCAAAGACCACCGTCTGTATCACTACATAGACATAGACCTCTCTGGAACACATATTTGAGGGCATAGACTTTATTCCATTTAATAAATTAATAATACAATATGACATTGATAATAAATATTTCCTACAATACCAACAAATTAAGTCAATTGTAAAAAAGAAATTTAAGCTTAATAAAACATTGTTGGAAACACCAACATGTGTGTTAGAGTTTATTAATTTTCAACCACCCAAATTATTATCTAAAATATACAAAAAATTGTCTAGAATCGATGACTCGATAGCACTACCTGTTGAAAAATGGGAGTCAGATTTATCAATCAACTTTGAACAAAAAATTTGGTCTCAAGTATGTTCAAATACTTTTAAATTGACTAGAATCTCCAATTTACAATTAATACAATATAAGGTTCTCTATAGAGTACATTATACAGGTCAGCGGATGTTTAAGATGGGCTTTACACCATCTAACAACTGCTCACAGTGCATAAGTAATATACCTGATGATTATATTCACGCACTCTGGTTCTGTCCACCCGTTCAGAGGTTCTGGGTACAGGTATGTGAAGACTTGTCTAAATGTTTGAAATTTAATATCCCACTCTCTCCATCTGTTTGCTTATTGGGTATCTTTGAAGATGTTATACTAGAAAAAAATACATCCTATATGCTTTTCACTGCCTTATGCATCGCAAAGAAAACCATACTCGTAAATTGGAAAAATAAAAATAATCTTAGCATTAATCAGTATAAAAATCTTCTGTTAGATCATATTAGTCTTGAAACAGCATCTGCCGACACATCGGATCAATCTATTTGGCATTCTTTGATCGGCTCCGTTACGTAGTGAGGGTGGGGGGTCTGGGATCTGGCCTTGTGGGGCATTGGGGCTGGTGGGGGGGGTTGGGGTTTGGGGCGCCGGGGGGTTGGGGCTGCTTGGGCGGGGAGGACCCTGTCTTCGACCTGGGGAGGACCGGGGGGGTTCTGGGGGATGTCTGCTAGGGGCGGCATGCGGGCCCACGGGTGGTCGGTGGCGGCGGTCATGGGTCGCCGGTCGGTGACCCGGCTGTGCTGGGGTGGTTTCGGGGCGGGTGCCGGGGGCTTGGGACTCTGGGGGCGTGTCGTCCCCGGGCTTGGGCCTGGTGGGGATCGGGGGTCTTGGGCTCTGGCGGGCGGGTCGCCGGGTTATGGGCTGGCTGGCGCTCTGGTGCCCGGCTCTGGCCGGGGGCCCTCGGCTCGCTGGTGGGTTGGGGGTTCATGTGCTGGGGGGTTGGGTGTCTGGGGGCGTGACTGGTGGCCAATGGGAGGGGGCGGGCAAACCCAGCCTGGGTGTCTAATGTGTTATGTGTTCTGAAAGTTATTAATATGAAGGGTGGGTGTAGTATTTCTTCTGGGGTGGGGACTAAGTGGATGTCCTTGATGATGGTCTTGGACTATGCTTGGCCGGTGAGCGGGCCCTGGTTGGGGCCTGTTCTCAGTGCTTCCTGGCTCTGTCGGCGGTTGGGCGGGCGCTCTTGGTAGTGTCGTCCTTGTGGGATTTTGTGTCTTCTTGGACGGCGGGCTGACTGCGGTTCGCAGGGGTCGTGGCGGCCCTGGTGGGTGTGGGCTGTTGGTTCTGCTTTGGCGGCCCTCGGGGCCGTGTCCCTCTCTGGTCTTGGCTCAATGGCCTGGCGGTCGGAGAGGTGTTTCCTTTACCTCGCTCCTTGGGTGGACCTTGGCGAACTGGGGGGGTACGCAGGGTCAGCGGGGGAGCTGACTCGCTGTGGGAGCATTGTTCCTGCAGATATTTTCTCCCCATCCCTCACCACGCACCTCCGCCCTCTTCATCTTAAATTAATACATGTAGGGAATTTGAGTCTCGGGTGTGCTGCAATGGTTCTACATCTCTGTTGTTCAGAACACCTGGGACTCAATTTTATATACACTTTAGACATTCATTCATAAACATCCTCATAAAAGTCACATATAGGGAATGGAGTGAGCACTATGGTTATGGGTGGCGGGATGACATCACTCTCGCCCCCATGCCTATGCTCACTCAACATTATGCATTTAGACAATACATAGTTCCCAGACACGCCCCCAGTATTGCGCAAACCGGTTCCCGCACCACATCTAAAGGCAGAGAAGGCAAGATGGCGAACAGCCAGAGCAAATTATACAGACAAAAACACGAGCTACCACAGCTTCACCAAGGAACAAGAGCAAAATGGCAGTGGTCGAGTTAAATGAGTTTGAGAAAGAAATCATGGCAGACGAATCAGACAACTTGTCACAAAGTAGTTACTCCGATATCATTAATTATTTAATTACTACAAAGAGCGCACACCGGCTTCACAGCACAGAGCTTCACAGCTTTAAATCCAAAAAAGATGTGTAAACTGTCTCAATCATATCTAACCAGCTAAAAAAAGGTTTAACTAAAATAACACACAGCCAGCACAAACAGTCCAGGCTGAACACGGACCAGAACCAGCACTTGAGTGTTACCGTGTTGGAAGTTAGCATGTTGTTAGCACTGGAGCGGAGGGTCCCTCGAGCTCAGGTCGGACGGCGTGGATCCGTCGCGGCCGCGGGGGCACGTCCCATGGGACCGACGCGTCGCCCGCACGACTTGGCTCCCGTCCTCCTTCTCCCACTGGGACGGTCTCCCCGCCGGTCCCGGTGGACCCGTTGTCGCGTTAGCGAGATGCTAAGCTAGCCACAGCATGCAAGACGGTGTCGCTAAATAATGAAAAAAAAAAAACCCAGCTCTAACACACAGACAGTTGTACTCTAACATTGTTTCACAAAATGATTTATGTAGAATATTTTGTTTACCGGCCAAAAGCACGACGTCTTCTGAGCAGATCCAAGCAGAGATGGGGCGGTTGTGAGTTTCTCCGATGAGATAAATCCTTCACGTTTACTTTTTTTTGGATTAAGTGAAACCTGCGCGTTGCCCAAACGTCTACCCGACTGGAACACCCACTGACCCAACACGAAGTAACCATTGCAATTAATTAGAAATTAACAACAACAAAAAAACGTGAAAAATGAACATCCATTAGACGGTGCTGTCCCCTGCACTGCCTTTCGAAATGAGGGTCCACCCGGAAGTAAGACGGATGTGACGTCACATGGGAACTATGTATAAGGGCCTGGGTTAGAGTTGGAGTGGAGGGGAAACTGGTACAATGCCAGCCTTTGCTCCTTCTCTTTCCCTTTTAAGTACACTTTAGAACAACACTCACCAACAGTACATTTGGGGACGGGGGTGTGTGTGTCGGGGTCTTGATTTGTTAATTTCAATTTTATTTATTTATGTATTTATTTATATATATATATTATTTATTTATTTTTCTCTTACCCCCCTGGTTGCCTGGCGGACATTCTGGGGGTGGGCCGTCAGGGGTTGTGCTGGGGTGTGGGGGGGTTCGGGGCCTGCGGGTTTGCCGTGGGCGGGGCTGGCAGTGCGCTCCCTCTGGGGCTGCTTGGGCTCGGGTGTCCTGTCCTGTCCTGTCGGCGGGCGCGGGGTGGGCCGGATCTTGGATGTCTGCTACTCTCCACCCCAGAATGAATGGGCCTACCTCCTGGGTTTGGATGTGGGCTGCCCCATGTAGGGAGCAGGTACATGTCTTGGACCTAGGGGTATAGAGTGTGCATCAGGATTATAATAATAATAATAATAATGAATTCAATTTATAACGCGCTTTTCATTAGTGAAAATCTCAAAGCGCTACACACATTGAATGCTACACACATTCATACACCGGTAGCGGCAGACTACCATGCAAGGTGCTTTCCAGTCCTACCGGGAGCAACTCGGGGTTAAGTGTCTTGCCCAAGGACACAACGACACATGGTGTGGGGAACCGGGATTCGAACCGCCAACCTTCCGATCGGGGGACGACTGCCATTACCACTACGCCACGGCCGCCCCATTATGAATGGAACGTGTCGTTATTGTTTGTCTTTCTGTGACTGAGGGTGAGGATGAGGGTGGGTCTGAATGAGTGTGTCTGTGTATGAATGTTTAAGTGTCAGGCTGGGTCTTGGACTGCCCCCTCTCTGATACTTCTGAGGCTACTTAGTGTCGCGCTCCTGCCACGTGGCCCCCCTGGTGGGTGTTCCTTTGCCTGCGGGCGTGCTTGGGGCCCTCACTATCTGGGGTTGGGCGCTTGGGCGTTTGTCGGCTCGGCCTGGTGGCTGCCTGGTGGGGCTCGTGCCCTCTGGTCCGGTCGGGTCTGGGCCTGAGGGGTGGGCGTCCCCGGTGCCCGGGCCTCGGTGACCGGCCCTGGGGCTACGTCGGTGCAGCGGGCTCCGGCGGGGGCCTGTGAATTTGTCGCGGGCGACCCCGGGGGGTCATTGTATGTGGTCGCTGGTGGGGTTCGTCCGGTTCTTCCCCTTGGTAGGATCTGGGGAGTGGGCTAGTGGCTCGTCCTGTTCGGGTGGTCCTGGGGACTCTGGGCTCGGGGTCCTTCCTGGGGTCTTGGGCTTTGATCGCCCCTTCGTCTGCCTCGGGCTTTGGGGGGACGGATCTCTGATGCTTCACAGTCGCTACTAAATGTTCTATTGGAGGAACCTTATTCACTTATGCATGCTCACAACCACACACAAATGGATGCAGGGATGTATATATAGATATATGCAGATATGTAGATGGGTATATGAATGAATATAAAAGTATATGTATGTATACTATATATATATTTGTAGGTATGGGTATGTGTATTTATAGAATTCTACTGCAAGCTCATGAATATTATTAGTCTTTATGCATGTATGTTCCATTGTTGTGTTCTGTCATGTGCTTTGCAGGATTGTGGACGGAGGTTGGGTGTGTTTGCCTTGTGCTCTTTTGGTTGATAATTGTTGATTTGTTGTCTTACTTTCTCTTTTCTTTCTTTCTCTCTTATAAAAAATAATAATAATATTGGAGTGAGAGGATGGCTATAAGGTGTGAAGGGAGGCCATCTATAAATGGGGAAAAAAAAAAAACGTTTTGTTTTAGAAACAATGTGAAAATATTCCAGATGATTCCAGCAGAATGAATCAGAAGGATGCTCGGAGCTGGAGCAGCAGACTAAAAATACACGCAGTCGCCGTGAAATCGGGCTGGAAACATTTTTAGCGTGTGAATGTGAACATGAGAGCTTAGCGTGTTAGCGTGTTAGCTCCTCACAGCAAACTAAATATAACAAGACGAGCGATCCGACCAAAACAAAGAAGAAATGTCCTCACGTCCACAGAGGACGGAGTTTCTAGTAATTTATCTTCGCTGGCGCTGAAATGTCCCAAATCTAAAGGAAGACATGACCCGAGTGAAAAAAGATGCTTTATTGTTGTTGTTGTTGTTGTTGTTGTTGTTGTTTACTGCAGCTGTGTTGTTTCAGACAGCTGTCTCAGAAATCTGAGACATGAGATGTTAAAACGTAAAAACACCCAAAATAAAATAAAATCAGATGACGTGCAAAATGAGCTTAAAGACGTCCGGAGGACACAGACGGAGGACAGGCTGGACACGTGAGACAAAACGGTTAACATTCTGCTCAAATCCAGCTGAGCTGAATGACAGCTAAAATCAGCTGAAGAAGCTGACTCGTCAAAGCTGAAACCATCAGAGCAACAGCTAAAAGCTGAAATTACCTAAACAAAAGCAAAAATGAGGCAAACAGTAGCTAAAAGGTAAAACCCATAAAACAGCAGCTAAAAATTAAAGAAAAAACAATAAACATGCTTGTTGTATCTCGGTGCAATTATAATAAAGCTTATTCTGATTCTGAAATAAAAGCTAAAATTACCTAAACAAAAGCTAAAATAAGGAAAACAGTAGCTAACAATTAAACCCACAGAATAGTAGCAAAAAATTATATTTACTTGTCATTTTATATGTTTTTATATGATTATCTACTGTTGTCTTCACCTCTGTGTTATTAGCTCAATCAGGTCTCTCTTGTAAATGAGTCCTCGAGGCTCAGTGAGACTAACCTGTAGAAATAAAGGTTGAATGAATGAATGTAAAAAAAAAAAAGAAAGAAAACACAAGAAATAAAAGCTAAAATTTGCTAAGCAAATCTAAAAGCTAAAGTTAGCAAAAACTAAAGTATCACTTGGTAAAAATATAAAACTAAAAGATAAACTGAGCACAACAGTAGCTGAACCAGATCTCTCTTGTAAATGAGTCCTCGAGGCTCAATGGGATTAACCTGTCTAAATAAAGGTTGAATGAAAAAAATGATAAAACTTGTAGAATTGTGGCTAAAAGCTATAACTAGCAAACAGCAGCTAAATGCAAAAAATAACAGAACAGTATCTAAATGATGAACCTAGTAAAAAAATCAGCTTAATGTTAAAATTAGCTAAAATAGATGAAAGGTAGAACCAACAGAACATCAGAAATAAACAAGTAACGGTACAAATGAGCAAAATAAAAGCTAAAGTGAGGAAAACAGTTGCTAAAAGATAAAACTAGAACAATAGTAGCTAAAATATAAAACAAGAACAACAGCTAAAAGATAAATGTAGAACAACAGTAGCTAAAAGATAAAACTAGAACAACAGTAGCTAAAATATAAAACAAGAACAATAGTAGCTAAAAGATAAAACTATAACAACGGTAGCTAAAAGATAAAAGTAGAACAACAGTAGCTAAAAGATAAAAGTAGAACAACAGTAGCTAAAAGATAAAAGTAGAACAACAGTAGCTAAAAGATAAAACTAGAACAACAGTAGCTAAAAGACAAAACTACAACAATACATGTAGTAGCTAAAATATAAAACAAAAACAACAGTAGCTAAAAGATAAAACTAGAACAACAGTAGCTAAAATATAAAACAAGAACAACAGTAGCTAAAAGACAAAAGTAGAACAGTAGCTAAAAGATAAAAGTAGAACAACAGTAGCTAAAAGATAAAAGTAGAACAACAGTAGCTAAAAGATAAAACAAGAACAACAGTAGCTAAAAGATAAAACTAGAACAACAGTAGCTAAAAGATAAAACAAGAACAACAGTAGCTAAAAGATAAAACTAGAACAACAGTAGCTAAAAGATAAAACTAGAACAACAGTAGCTAAAATATAAAACTAGAACAATAGCTAAAAGATAAATCACGAGCTTCTGGCTGGATGGAACTTGTGTAAATGTTGAGTGAACTTTTCGATGTATTTGTAGATTTTGTGTTTATTTTACGACTGTTTATCTTGTGAAAGATTTCCTGTGTTTGTTCTTTAACGAACAAACCGAGCTCGACAAACGCAAGATGTTTGAAATCAGAGGAGCTAAAGACTGAAACGGCTTCGTCAGGAAACGATGAAGGCCTGTGACTCCGTGGAGAAACATGGTGTCACAGAAAACTGTTTTAGTTTGTTTCCTCCGATGGAGAACTTCCTGCTGCGTCTGCCACAAGAGGAGGAGGAAACTGAAAACAACAGCTGAAGGTCTGGAGAGGAGGGAGGAAAAGAAAATCTGCTCCTTCTTTCAGCTCGTTCTGGGCTCGGGGCCAAACGACTGGAGGGAGGAAGGAGGGAGGGATGAAGAGGAGAAGCAGGGAGGATCTGCAGGGAGAACATGCAGAGTAATTTAACCCTTCAGTGGTTCACTCACACTCACAACATCACACCACGACTCCTTCAAAACATCTGACGCCTTTTACCAAAAACACCAGCTGAAGAAATGAGCTGAAGTTGTTTCAGAGGAGCTGAATGAGCAGAAACAATGGAAACTTGAAGGTTTTCCCTCTGAAGAGATTTGAGCCACTCGTCTGGATCATGAAGGTCTGAAAATGAGTCTGTGCTCCGATGTCCAACAAACTCTACTGATCCTGGATCCAAGCAGCTGAAATGGCTGGGCTCGCTCCGTGGGGAGCTCAGAGCAGAGCTGCTGCGCCTCCTCATCGACAGGAGTCGGTCCAAGTAGTGTCAGAGGTAGAGCTGCTGCCTCCCAGCGAGCAGGTCCCCGGTTCAAATCCTGGCTGGGGGTCTTTCTGGGTGGAGTTTGCATGTTCTCTCCGTGCTGCGTGGGTTTTCTACGGGTCCAGTTTCCTCCCACAGACCAAAAACATGTTGGACTGAGTGAATGGTTGTTTGCTTCATTTGTCTCTGTGTGTCCCTGTGATGGACTGAAGACCTGTCCAGGTGTCCCACACCTCTCACACAGTGATGGCTGCACATGGGCGCCAGTGACCCCTGTGACCCAAAAAGGAAGAAGTGGGTTAGAACCTGATTTATGTTTGGACTGTTTTTGTCCTGTTGAGCTCTCTGACTTGTCAAAAATAATATTTTCATCCAAACCATCCACATACCTGCTAGATCCCAACCAGACTGTTTAAAGACGTATTTCCCTTAATCAATAATCACATCTTGGATCTGTTTAATTTGTCTCTAATAAACAGTTACGTACCACAGAGCTTTACGATTGCTGTAATTAAACCTTTACTTAAGAAACATAACACTGACTCAGGAATCCAGCCAATTGTAGACCTATATCTAATCTAACTGTCATCTAAAAATTCTAGAGACAATAGTTGCAGGTCAGTTACGGGATCATCTGCAAAGAAATAATCAGTTTGAAGAGTTTCAGTCAAGGGTTAGAGCTCACCACAGCACTCAATCTGCACTGGTGAAAGTTACTAATGATATTCTCATGGCCTCATGAACTTGTGTCTCCACTGGTCCTGTTGGACCTCAGTGCTGCATTTGATACAGTTGATCACAATATTCTGCTACAGTGACTTGAATATGATGTTGGAATTACAGGAACAGCTCTAAAATGGTTTAAATCATATTTATCTGATAGATTCCAGAACAATAATTTCCTTCATATTCCTCGGACCAAATTGAGGACCATGGGAGACCGAGCATTCTGTGTGGCTGCCCCCCGCCTGTGGAACTCCCTCCCTGATGACCTGAGAGCTCCACAGTCACTGGTTGACTTTAAAAGCAGCATAAAGACTTTTCTTTTTAAGCAAGCCTATTCTGCCTCCACATGATTTTATCTTTGATCTTAGCTGATATCATTATTGATTTTACTTGATTTTATCACTTGCTTTATTTTATTTATTTTTTAAGCAAGCCTAATCTGCATCCACATGATTTTATCTTTGATCTTAGTCGATATTATTATTGATTTTATTTGATTTTATCACTTGTTTTATTTTGATCTTTGCTTTGTTACACTTTGTAGCAATTTGAGATTTTTATTAATGAAAAGTGCATTATAAATTGAATTCATTATTATTATTATTATTATAAATGTAAATAATGAATCTTCATACACCAAAGATAGTCGTGGAGTTCCTCAGAGTTCAGTGCTTGGGCCTGTACTCTTTACTTTACGCTTCCTGCCTAAATAAAGGTTGAATGAATTAGGTAAAGTTATTAAACAGCACAGGACAAATTTTCATTGTTATGCTGATGACACACAGTTATATTTGTCCATGAAACACAATTAATCCAATCAGCTACTTAGACTACAAGCATGTCTTGAAGACATGAAAACCTGGATGAGCCTTAATTTTCTGCTTTTAAACACAGACAAGACTGAGGTTTTAGATTTTGAACCTGAGCATATCAGGAATAAATGTTTCAGTCTTTCTCCTCCTTGGATGACATTAATCTGCCTCCAGCTCTAATGTTAAAAATCTTGGTGTTATTTTTGATCAGGACATGTCTTTTATCCCCCACATTAAAAATGTCTCCTTCTTCCACCTGCGTAATATCACTAAAATTAGATTTTTTTTTCTTCTTCTTTCAGCTTCTCCCTGCGTTAGGGGTTGCCACAGCGAACTAGTCGCATGAAGATTTGGCAATTGTTTTTACGCCGGATGTCCTTCCTGACACAACCACAGACCACCGAGCTACCACAGCCCTCTTTGTGGAGCAGAGAGTTGATATCTAGGGTTCCCGGGGGAGCAGATGGTGTGGGTTAAGGGCCTTGCTCAAGGGCCCAGAGTGGGGCAAATGAGGGTGGAGACAGGTGTGACCGCTTCACTTATCCCACCCACATTTTTGATGTTGTCAGTATCGGGGCTTGAACCGGCGACCTTCCGATCACAAGCTCACCGTTTAACCTCTGCACCACCACTCCCCTAGAAAATTAGAAATATCTTAGCTAAAAAACTGGTTCATGTATTTGTCACGTCTAGACTGGACTATTGCAATGGTTTGTTATCTGGGTGTCCAAATACTTCTTTAAAAAGTCTTCAGTTGATCCAAAATGCTGCTGCCAGAGTCTTAACTGGAGTTACTGGGAGAGATCATATCTCTCCAGTTTTAGCTTCTCTCCACTGACTCCTTGTCAAATCCAGAATTTAATTCAAAGTCTACATCTAACCTACAAAGCTCTCAACAACCTAGCTCCATCTTATATTACAGATCTTATTGTTCCATATTTTACTAACAGAGCACTTCACTCTCAGACTGCAGGTTTACTTGTGGTTCCTAGAGTTTCCAGCAGCAGAATGGAGGAAGATCTTTCAGTTGTCAGGCTCCTCTCTTGTGGAACCAACTTCCAGTTTCTGTCCATGAGGCTGACACATTGTCCAGTTTGAAGACTGGGATTAACACTTTACTTTTTCATAAATCCTATAGTTAGGGTTGTCTTGTTCTGCTGCTATAGACTTAGACTACTAGATGCCGCTATAGACTTTTAGACCATTCCATATGTCTATGGAATGGTTTAGAAAATTATATTAAAGTTGCAAACACAAAGACTTTGTTTAAGAAAATGAATAAAATTAGGTTTGTGGAAAAAATATAAATGAATTGGTTTATATCAAAATGTATGTATAGTAAAGTATGATGAGTTATTTATTGTGTAATTTTTTTGTGGATTACTGTTGTTTGAATTGATTGTTTGAATTACTGTTGTTAAAGAAGGGGCAGATTTAATAAGATTTTACCTTCTACTGCTTCCTTTCATTTCATGTACTGTTTTTATTTTATTTAAGTGGAATTGTAAATAGTTTTTTGTGTTCTTTTAAAAATTTGAAATGAATAAATTTAAATAAATAAATAAATAGAGGACAAACTGACCTCCATCCATCCATTTTCTTCCGCTTATCCGGGGTCGGGTCGCGGGGGTAGCAGCCTAAGTAGGGAGGCCCAGACTTCCCTCTCCCCAGCCACTTGGAGCAGCTCCTCTGGGGGAATCCCAAGGCGTTCCCAGGCCAGCCGAGAAACATAGTCCCTCCAGCGTGTCCTGGGTCTTCCTCTGGGTCTCCTCCCGGTGGGACATGCCCGGAACACCTCACCAGGGAGGCGTCCAGGAGGCATCCTAACCAGATGCCCGAGCCACCTCAACTGGCTCCTCTCGATGTGGAGAAGCAGCGGCTCTACTCCGAGTCCCTCCCGGATGACTGAGCTTCTCACCCTATCTCTAAGGGAGAGTCCAGACACCCTGCGGAGAAAACTCATTTCAGCCGCTTGTATCCGAGATCTCGTTCTTTCGGTCACAACCCAAAGCTCATGACCATAGATGAGGGTGGGAACGTAGATCGATCGGTAAATTGAGAGCTTTGCCTTTTGACTCAGCTCTCTCTTCACCACGACAGACCGGTACAGCGCCCGCTTCACTGCGGACGCTGCACCTATCCGCCTATCGATCTCACGCTCCAGTTTTCCCTCATTCGTGAACAAGACCCCGAGATACTTAAACTCCTCCACTTGGGGCAGGACCTCCTCCCCGACCCGGAGAGGGCATGCTACCCTTTTCCGGCTCAAGACCATGGCCTCGGATTTGGAGGAACTGATCCTCATCCCGGCCGCATCACACTCGGCTGCAAACCGCTCCAGCGAAAGCTGTAGATCACGATCTGATGAAGCCAATAGGACCACATCATCTGCAAAAAACAGAGAAGTGATTCTAAGGCCACCAAAACGGATCCTCTCAACACCTTGGCTGTGCCTAGAAATTCTGTCCATAAAAGTTATATGAACAGAATCTGTGAATGTCAGAATCTCTGGTGCTGAGGTCACCGAGGTGGTTAAAAAGCTCTGCGGTGGCAGGGCTCCGGGGGTGGATGAGATTCGCCCAATGTGGTTTTCGTCCTGGTCGTGGAACACTGGACCAGCTCTACACCCTCAGCAGGTCCTGGAGGGTGCGTGGGAGTTTGCCCAACCAGTTTACATGTGCTTTGTGGACTTGGAAAAGGCATTCGACCGCGTCCCTCGGGGGGTTCTGTGGGGGGTACTCCGGGAGTATGGGGTACCAGGCCCATTGATAAGGGCTGTTAGGTCCCTGTACGACCGGTGTCAGAGCTTGGTCCGCATTGCCGGCAGTAAGTCAGGCTCGTTTCCAGTGAGAGTTGGACTCCGCCAAGGTTGCCCTTTGTCAAACTGACCTAATTTCTTTAAATGAATTGTTAAAATTAAATAGTTTTCATTTGATACTATTTCTATCTTAACATGTGATTCTTGACCTGCCATTGTGTATCTGTTCCAAACCCAGCCGGTCGAAGCAGATGTTCACTTGTCCTGAGCCTGGTTCTGCTAAAGGTTTCTTCCTCATGAGGGAGTTTTTCCTTTCCACTGTCGCCTTCATGCTTGTTCAAGATGAGAGTTCTGTGATGGAGTTAAACTCAAAGCAGTCTGCTCCTCAGAAAAATAATGTTAAATTATTATTTTATATATAAATGTTTCTTTTCAGTGCCTGAGACGACTTCTGTTGTGACTTGGCGCTATAGAAATAAACTGAATAGAATTGTTGCAACCACCAACATGCAACAACTGGTCACGAGTTTCTGAAGCTTTAATTTTGAAGGTAAAGATGGAGCATCTCAAATTTGAAGCCAAAATGTCCATACCAGAGCCATATCTCTATTTGGCTCTGGTCCATACCCTCTGTACAAAAGTCCCGCCTCCACACCTTCCCACCTCGCTAACAGGCTGTCAATCACAGTGCAACACGACACGTTTCTTTGAGCCTCAGACTAAAACTAAACATGGTAAAAATGGAATATTCCAACATACAGCAGCAAGATAAGAATCAACAGTCAAGAAAACGGCCCATTGGTTTACATGGAGGGGGCGGGGCTTAAAATTGTTCCTGTAGGCAGCCACTAGGGCGCTCGTTTTGTGTAGCTTCAACTTCCAGGTTCCAGACGTCATAAAACACGTGGACAGTTTGAAACAGAGCTGTTAAAATCAAATAAAAACCTGCTGCTCATGAGATCTCTCCTGCTTCCGCCGCAGATCCTCCAGGATCTAAACTTCTTCTCTGCAGACTCTGGTTCCTTCCACAGCAGACCTGCTCTCTTGTTGTTGTCTATTTTCACGTGTACTCTTCTGTTGAGGCTAAATAAAACATTGTTCCATCTGTCTTAACTGTTAGTACTGTGAGCAGAATTTAGAAAGCAGATGTAAGATGTTAACTGACACACTTTTACCTTAATTAATTACTTATTCAGCACTCTTCAAGTCAGAATAGTAATTCACGGACTCTCTTTCTTTTCAGGATTAAGACAACTTTGTGATCATGAATGATGGAAAGTAAACCAGCTGAGCATTAAGCGACAATGAAAATGTTAATTATAGTTGGCATACCAGGAGATACTGCCATTATTTAAAACAAATCAACTAAAATTAACATCATGTACACTTGATTGACTGATTTCAATTTCTTGCAAATTAGACATCAACACAAATAGATATTATGTGTCCATAATTCTACTAGTCGACGTACTTTTCAGGAACAACAGATGAACTTATAAGGTCTTATAATAACTTAATCTGAAGGCTTCTTAGCTTAAAGTTGGCAAAGATAAGACCTCACTCACCCAGCACACTCACTCTTTGCCCCACTCCCCTCAGGACGGAGGTTGAGGAGCATCAAATGTAGAACCACTAGACTGAGGAACAGCTTCTACCCTGAGGCTGTTAGACTCATGAATAAATAAAATAAAAAATAAACACTGCAAAATATCACATTGTGCTGATGCTGATCTGTTTTCTTGTTGCTGTGTTCATCTGTGTTCATCTGCTCATACAAACTCATGTTCGTGCTGCTGTTTATTTCCACTATATTAGGCTTAGTGTATTACTAGTTGATGTTTTTCTTAGTTAATTCTAGATGTTATTATTGTTTTTCTCTTGCATTTGTTGTTGGATGTAACTGTGTACATAATCTCGTTTTCATCACATGTACCACATGCGGTGCAAATGACAATAAAGACTCTCTGACTCTGATAAAGTAAGGAGGATGAAAGAAGGAGGAAGAAAAAGAGTTATCTGAGGGGTGAGTTTAACCAGATAGCACATCCTCCGGTTGGCATCAGCTGGACTCTGGTCCACGTTTAGTAAACAATCAGCACTCATTACATTTTGAAGATCGTCCTTCTGGTAAGAGAGGGTTTCCAGACGTGGACATAAACGGTTTGTTTGTCCAGTTAATGTCCAACACCCGGTCGCCGGCGTGTTTACACATTCTGTGTACCAGCGTCTGCGTCAAACCAAACCAGAGTGATGGCCGAGAGTTCCGGTTGAGTTTCAGAATAAAGCATTCCTTAAAAGGAACTTTCATTCAAAATTGGAGTTTAGAAGCTGCAGGCGGATTTACAGCGAGCGTGCTGTAAACCTTTGGCTAGTCAAAACTCATGACTCCGTTCACCCAGCTCTTAGTGAGAAGAACATCACCGCTCTTACTCTCTAACAAGACTTTTTTTAATTGTGCAAAAATCACAAAGTTTTGTTCAAAATGCAGAATAATTTTAGAACTTTAGAAAATTTACTTTTTGTGCAGCAGCTGTGAAACTCTGATTGTTGCTGGTCATGTTCATGTTACTATGTGAATTAAACACCACATTTGATTTCAATTAATATTTTCAGTCTTTATTTGTTGTAGGCTGTACACCAAGCAAAACGTGGTTCAAATTCACATTTACATTCAGCTAAAGATGATTTTCAGGTGTATGATACCGATGTGGCGCTGCATCTATCCCTCCACCTATTGAGGAGACGCCATGCAGAAAAGTCCAGCAAAACGGAGTCAGGTAAACATCACTGACAGCCGCTGCGCTAATTCTGCATGCATGGATGCTCGTTTGCTGCACTGTGACTGCACCACCGCTTCTCTGTTTGACATGCAGCACGATGACTCAACTCTCATTGAACAGCAAACTCCCTTCATCCTGAAAGGTTTTTACACCTCCCTCAGTCCTCTCCAAAAATCATCACATTCTTGTTTCTGACAGGCTGGAGCTCAGTCAAGCTTTTTGTGTGGTTTAAGGAAAAGTTTCAGAACCAAAAACAAATCCATTTCCATTTCCACTCGGTGCGTCTCTGCTGCAGAACCGATGGGCTTCCTTCAAATCCCCTCAGAGGTCAGAGGGCACACCCAAACTCTCACCGACTTTCATGTTTGCCCCAAACTGAACGGACTGCTCTTTCTCTTGAGTTTTTATAACTGAGAACCAGGGGGTCATAATAAAAACCTGATTTCAAGGTTGACTATTTTATTGAAAAGAAAAAAAGTTCTCATGTCAAGCTAAAATTAGGAAAGGCTAGCTTAAATGTTAATTGTAAAAATAAAAAAAAAAGACTAAAAAAGGCTAGCTAAAAGTTAAACGTTGCAAAAGACTAGGTAATATCTAAAAGCAGCAAAAGACTTGCTAAAAGTAGCATCTGCGTGTTCTCGTGTTTGTGTGGGTTTTCCACGGGTACTCTGGTTTCCTTTCACGGTCCTGAGACCTGCATGTTTACTGCCTTCAGGCCCAGACCTCCCTTGCAAAAGGATTTTTCTGGTTAAATAAATAAAAAATGAAAGGAAACAAAAAGCTAGCTAAACCTCAATGTGCATAGCTAAACGCTACAACAACTAGCTCACATTTGAATGTAAAACACTGGCATTTTGAATTGAGTTTTAAAAGCTAAATAAAGCAGTGGCGGCTGGTGATTTTTTTTATGGGGGGGGCGCCATAAACTGTTTAATTTTTAAGCATGTGTAGAAGTATGCATAATTATGTTTGTATACTGTAAAGTAAGTTTGTTCATGTTTTTATTTGTATATATCAGGTGTATCCATTTGTATAAAACTATCATTAATAAAACATGGTTCATCTTCACCTTGTTTGATGCATCAGTGTGAAAAGAGAATGGGAGTGTTCTGCTTCCACTTTTCAATTGTTGGACAACTTCTATCATATTCTGTTATAATTATTTTAGTAATACATGTTCATAATATAAATAAAATTGTGAGGGCCCAGCAGAGCTTTACGCTCTGCCAGTCAACACCTGCTGGAGGTGCCTCGCTCAAGGTACAAACAATGGGGAGACCGGTCATTTTCTGTTGCCGGCCCAAAAGCCTGGAACAGTCTCCCCCTTGAGCTGCGTGCCACCTCTGATCTGACTCTGTTCAAAACCAGACTGAAGACCCACTTGTTCAAAAAAGCTTTCAGTGTGTAACTTTTATTACTTTTGGTATTTTAGTATGTAGCATTTTTATTTCCATTGCCTTCTTTTATTGCTGTTGTTTCTTATTCTATTTTCATTGATTTATTGTTCCAGTTTATTCATCTTTTTATCCTGTTAAGCACCTTGGTCAATGCAAGGCATTGTAGGAAGGTGCTATACAAATAAAGTTTATTATTATTATTATTATTACTTAAATAAAGACAAAGGTGTTCAAAAATCCACCAAATAATTCAATTTAATAGTTCCAAAAATAAACTAACAAAGAATTAAATTTCATCCATCCATCCATCCATCCATTTTCGTCCTCTTATCCGGGGTCGGGTCGCGGGGGTAGCAGCCTAAGTAGGGAGGCCCAGACTTCCCTCTCCCCAGCCACTTGAAGCAGCTCCTCTGGGGGAATCCCAAGGCGTTCCCAGGCCAGCCGAGAAACATAGTCCCTCCAGCGTGTCCTGGGTCTTCCTCTGGGTCTCCTCCCGGTGGGACATGCCCGGAACACCTCACCAGGGAGGCGTCCAGGAGGCATCCTAACCAGATGCCCGAGCCACCTCAACTGGCTCCTCTCGATGTGGAGAAGCAGCGGCTCTACTCCGAGTCCCTCCCGGATGACTGAGCTTCTCACCCTATCTCTAAGGGAGAGTCCAGACACCCTGCGGAGAAAACTCATTTCAGCCGCTTGTATCCGAGATCTCGTTCTTTCGGTCACAACCCAAAGCTCATGACCATAGATGAGGGTGGGAACGTAGATCGATCGGTAAATTGAGAGCTTTGCCTTTTGACTCAGCTCTCTCTTCACCACGACAGACCGGTACAGCGCCCGCTTCACTGCGGACGCTGCACCTATCCGCCTATCGATCTCACGCTCCAGTTTTCCCTCATTCGTGAACAAGACCCCGAGATACTTAAACTCCTCCACTTGGGGCAGGACCTCCTCCCCGACCCGGAGAGGGCATGCTACCCTTTTCCGGCTCAAGACCATGGCCTCGGATTTGGAGGAACTGATCCTCATCCCGGCCGCATCACACTCGGCTGCAAACCGCTCCAGCGAAAGCTGTAGATCACGATCTGATGAAGCCAATAGGACCACATCATCTGCAAAAAACAGAGAAGCGATTCTAAGGCCACCAAAACGGATCCTCTCAACACCTTGGTTGCGCCTAGAAATTCTGTCCATAAAAGTTATGAACAGAATCGGTGACAAAGGGCAACCTTGGCGGAGTCCAACTCTCACTGGAAACGAGCCTGACTTACTGCCGGCAATGCGGACCAAGCTCTGACACCGGTCGTACAGGGACCTAACAGCCCATATCAATGGGCCTGGTACCCCATACTCCCGGAGTACCCCCCACAGAACCCCCCGAGGGACGCGGTCGAATGCCTTTTCCAAGTCCACAAAGCACATGTAAACTGGTTGGGCAAACTCCCACGCACCCTCCAGGACCCTGCTGAGGGTGTAGAGCTGGTCCAGTGTTCCACGACCAGCACGAAAACCACACTGCTCCTCCTGAATCCGAGGTTCGACTATCCGACGGACCCTCCTCTCCAGAACCCCTGAATAGACCTTACCAGGGAGGCTTAAGAGTGTGATCCCCCTATAGTTGGAACACACCCTACGGTCCCCCTTTTTGAATAGGGGAACCACCACCCCAGTCTGCCAATCCAAGGGAACTGCCCCCGATGTCCACGCGATATTGCAGAGTCGCGTAAGCCAACACAACCCCACAACATCCAGAGCCCTAAGGAACTCAGGACGAATCTCATCCACCCCCGGAGCCCTGCCACCGCGGAGCTTTTTAACCACCTCGGTGACCTCAGCACCAGAGATTGGAGAGCCCGACCCAAAGTCCCCAGGCTCCGCTTCCTCAGTGGAAGACGTGCCAGTAGGATTGAGGAGGTCTTCGAAGTATTCTGCCCACCGACTCACAACATCCCGAGTTGAGGTCAACAGCAAATTTCAATGAAAAATAAATCAAAAGATAATAACAAATTTGGGCCCAACTTAAACAGGTCAACTGAAGTCTAACAAGGAGGAATGATTCCAGATTAGATTTTAAATAACTGATTTATGGAGAAGAAAAATGATCTATTTTACTGTGATCCACCTGATGAGCTCCACCTATACTTAAGGCTGCAGTCAAGTCCTACTCTTCGCTGGAGCATTGATGCCTACTCATGGTATTTATGCTTCTAGCCAGTTTCTGAGTACAGTACTTTGAAAGACACTTACCTTGTTTTTTGTTGTGTTTCCAGTCCTCGTTTCCATCTTGGTCCTGGGACCAGTTCTCTGCTCATCGTGTCTTGCCCTCCAACCACTTGCCTGCCTCATTTCGCCCTCTGGGATTCATCTCAAGGAACTAAGGATTTCTCTGCGACGTTCTTCCTACTACTTCACCTCTAAGGAAAATAACAAACAAAACTAGATCAATCATCTTGAAAGAGCCTTATAGTCAAGACTTTCTGACAGTTTGTTTCATCTTCCAGGAAATCCAGAAGATCCCTGTACATGTGTACAGTATATAGACTTGCACTGTAAATAATAAACACTGTTACTTTTGCACCTCTTCGTCTTGTGTCGTTCTGGGTCTCATTACCAACTGGGTAAACCTTTGAAATCATAACACTATGACCACTTTATTGTTCTTTTTACATATTTTGTGCTAATTTCAGCTTACTTTTTTGTTGCTAGTTTTATATATTTCAAAATATGAAACTTTATTAGCAAATATTTTCCCCTTTGTTCCCTTAAACATTATTCTCTTGTCTCTCTGTCTGTTACACAGGTGGTAGATTGGAAATAATCACTGCCGGTGTGTAGAGATGAAGGTGTTGTGTGGATTTTTTTCTGTAAAGAAAGTACAGAAGGCACATTAATGATGTATTTTTTTTTAGCATTTTCCACATTGCTTGAGGTGCTTTGTGTACACATAAGTATGTAATCACATTTTAACTTTCTTAATACAACATAAATAATAATATCCAGGTTATTTCAATTGCATCCCATCCACAGTGATCTTTATAATATTAAAATTAAATTCAAATAATTATATAATCACTGTTTCATAACATGAAAAATTCAAACTATTTAATGCTTAAATCTTTCTGCTACTTGGTTTATTTAAGTTTAGAGTGTCTTTGAAACAACAGCACAACTTATAATGAAACTAAAGTTTAACTAAACTAAACTAAAACTAAAGTTTATTTATTCATTCAGATTTATTCATCAGAAAAATTGCAACTGCTGCAAAACTAAACGAGACAAAAGTTAACACAGACACTCTGGAGTAAAACAGTTCATGAGCTGAAGATGGACAGACAGGAGTCGTCTTTAGACATTCGGGTTTATAACTAGCAACTTTTATAATGTTGTACAGTACACCACAACGTTCATAAGCACAGCTAGTAGCTAGCTACTGTATGTGACTGACCACAACACCCACACACACACGACACCACGTCACGCACACAGATGAGATCAGCTCAAACTTTGCTCATGTGCGCTTAGCGATTTATTAAACTCACTAATTATTACTTGCTTACCTGTGTAGAAGGCAGGCACCATTAATAATTACTGCTGTTTGAACGTCGCTAGTTGCGTGTGATCAGCTCTGACTGTGTAAACAGAGAGGGTCCCTCCTCGGCTCGAACCGGAAACACGCTGGCGATCCGTAGCGATCACGAGACGAGTCCAGGCATCAGAGCGGTGAAAACTGCGCCCTGAAGAGTCCAATAGTTTTGGACAGATGGGACATAAACTGCGCATGCGCTAGCGCTAGTTATAATTAGATTCAATGGAAAAGCTGCTGGCGGCGCCCAGCGGGGAACCGGAAGTACGTCACAATCAGAAAACGTTTTTTGAAACAAACAACTCATCATTACTCATAAAATATTTATCCTACACAACTAAAAACATATATGCATACATTTTGAAATATTTTTATTTTATTATTTCATTTTTATAAAAAAAAATTAAATCTTCAAATGGTGAAGAGCTGCAGTTCCAAGGAGGGGCGGCGCCCCTAGCGCCCTCTAGTGGCGTCTGCCCCTGAAATAAAGCAAAAAGCAAGCTTAACACTAAATGTCACGGTCAAGGTTTTCTTTATTGTCATTTGCATCATATGTGGCACATGTGGTGGAACAAAATTGTGTACACAAGCTCCCAGTTACATCCAGTACAAGTATAAATTGTAAAAGAAAAACAGTAGTAAGATCTAAGATACGAACTAAGAAATACGCTAAACTAAGAATATGCTAACACCAATACAGTAGTTCAAAAACAATACACTGAACTACAGCAGCATCAAACATTTTGAACCGAAATATAGCAAGAGGATAGCGGGGCGGCTGTGGCACAGTGGTAATGGCAGCTAGTCGACCCCCGATCGGAAGGTTGGAGGTTCGAATCCCGCGTCCGCCCACCATGTGTCGTTGTGTCCCTGGGCAAGACACTTAACCCCAAGTTGCTCCCGGTAGGTCCGGATGGCGCCTTGCAAGGCAGGCTACCACTACCGGTGTATGAATGTGTGAATGAATGGGTGGATGGCTGGTATTGTAAAGCGCTTTGGGGCTCCTCACAGGGGGCTGGAAAGCGCTAATAATAAGCTCCATTTACCATTTAGCGAAAAGGGAACAAAACAAGGTGAAACCTAAAGATAGAATGGTAGCTAGTGGCTAAAATTTGTCAATAGCAAGCTGAAAACTAAAAAGTAGCTGAACATTATAGCTAAAAGTTGCATAACTGACAGAATATAGTTGATCAAATACCTTTCCTACAAAGGGTTGCATTTGTCTGGTAAATGTTTATTACGGTTTCCTTGAGAACACCACTCTTAAAATAAACAAAGCGATAAATATTATTCAGACAAAAGAAGAGCCCCTATCTCGGCTTTGCCTTACCAACTGTTTCCTATTTTTGATTTCTGAAAGTTGGAAATTCTCGTAATAAAGTAAAAACTATACAGGTAGTCCTCGAGTTAAGACGGAGATCCGTTCCTATGCTACGTCGTAACTACGTCGTAACTCGTTCTTTAGTTTTAGCAGGTCGCTTTCGTAAATGAGCCCATGAGGCTCAATAAGATTACCTGACTAAATAAAGGTTGAATGAAAACTAGAATTTCGACGTAACTCGAAACGTACGTCCAAAATGCACCATATGTACAGTACTGTATTTTACCAAGCACTTAGCCTATCCTAACACAGTACCCTACATAATTATCAAAAAACACATACATTTCAGAGCCATAATGAAGGAAAAAAAGAGTTACCGTAATTTCCTACTCTGAATGTTAGTGAAGCCTTTCCTCCGTTCCTCCCTCCCTCCTCCGGATTCTGCATTTGTTTATGTTGTAAAACCGCCGTCCATAAAACAGCTACTAACAACGGGTTATTCACTAAACTCTCGGTCATGTGCTCATACAGTTTGCACTACTTCTCACACTTGCACTAATGTTTGTATTACATCACTGCCTATAGTCATAATACTGTTTACATTCTCTGTTTACATTTATTAATACTGTTTACTTTTATTACTACTGCTTACATTAATTACTACTGTTTACATTTACAGTACACTACTCTAATATCTACACCACTGCTGATACATATACAGTGTGCTCTGAACGGTCTTATTTAGGGATGCCCAATGTGCCTTACTGCATATGCCACTTTTTGCCTCTATAACAACATCAACTACTACCTCATACATATACTGTGTACATTAACTCATACGCTGCTTTGCCACTTTGCAAATGTCAATGCTAGAAACCTTTAGTTTATTTTAGTTATACTTTTTATACTCTTTTTTTATACTAGTATGCAAAAACTCAGGACAGTATTATGTTCATTAAATGTTTAATGTTTTAGTTTTAGTTTTAGAGTTGGTGTAAATTTTCATACTCTTATACCACTATGCAAAAACTCAGGACAGTGTTAGTTTTACTATTTTATGCTTATGTCTATTATTATATGTTTCAGTGTTTCAATGTTTAGATGTTTACTGTTGCACCGAGGGACTGAGAGAAACGCAATTTCGGTCCTGTGTATGTCCTGTACAGTACATATTGCAGATCTGACAATAAAGTTGACTTTGACTTTGACTACTTTCCCACAGCTGCTGCCTGTCCAGCTTGGTCCAACAAGTTTTGTTTTGTTTTTTGAATGTCCAGAGGACCAGACTTAGCTTTTTTAGAGAGTACAGGCAGCTGTAGCCTCCACAGCTAGCAAAACAGGAAACGACAAACTGCCGGAAACTACGTAAATCTGCTTCAAAATAATTTTTTTCAAAATATATATACTGTATATATATTTTTTAATGGGAGATGCATCGTAACCGTGAAACGTCGTAACTCGAGGACTACCTATATATGAAAAAAGGTTTTCAACAAGATGTTTAGCAGTTTGGCTTTGTTAATTACATTAGTTTGCAGTAAATAGGGAGTTTGGTTCTTAAAATAACACCAATTGATGCTAGCTAGCTGATGCTAATTTTAACCTAATTTTTGTGTAAAAACTCCAATTTATTATGTTTGGTTGAACAGATAATCCAACCTCGCTGAGCCAAAAGTGCCAAGGGTGTTTGCTCAGTCCAAATTTGACCCAGTTGATGCCAGGACTGAATAATTACAGTTAGTGGTAGCAAATTGATGATAAATGCTGTTAGCACCAGCTAGCTAACACCAACACGTTATTATAGTAGCTCAAACTCAACAAATTAATAATTTTGAGCAAATTGTTCTGGCCCAAAACCCCAATTTAGTACATTAGGTTAAACAGATAACCCAACCCTCTTGTGACAACTGCCCAGGGGCTTGGCTCTGTCCAAATAAGACTAGCTGATGCTAGTTGTTGACGCTAGCAAACTGATTGTAAATACTCTTAGCACATACTAGCTAATACCAACACAAGTTGTTAGGAGCTCAAACACAAGAAATTAGCAATTTAAACCTAATTTTACTTTTGGATCAAAAACCTAATGTTGTGGGTTAAATGATAATCCAACCCTGCTGATCCGTTCATGCCAGATAGCTGACGCTAATTACAGTTCTATTTCATATTAGGCTACGCCCTTTAGCTCATCGCTTATTGGATATCTCTCTCGCGTCAGCGTCATACTGAATAACCTTTTAGTCCACGCCCACCTACTGTGTGGGCCCACCCCCGTGTCTACTTAATCCGTTGACATAGGGGTCACTTCCTCTTTCATCATTCAGCCTTCGTCTGAAGACCTTCTGCAGAAATATCAAGATGCCTAGGATCTGTCCAGCATGTGGAGTCGCCATATTGAGGAGCTTCGACCAGCACCAAATATGCTAGGGTTGTTTGGGGCCTCATCACACGGACCTGAACAACCATTGTCGCCTCTGCGACCTCCTGCCTAAAGGTGAGCGGGAACGGCGCGCAGAATTTTTCCGGCCCATCGGAGAAGACGAGTGGGTGGTGCAGGACCAGACTCTGCTGGACCTGCCCGTGGACTTGGAGGGCGAGCCGTATGGCTCGCCTGACCGCGGGGATGCGAGCAGCACTCGAAGCGTTGCTCCCTCCCTCCTGGAGAGCGAGGTTCTGGATGAGGAGTGTCAGAGCGTATGCTCTGCATCCCCGCTCCCGCCAAGGTCAGTGGCTACCCCTCTCCCAGCGCTGGGGGCTCTGATGCAAGAGCTGCCCACCATCATCCACGAGGTAGCAAAAACTAAAGGTTTGTCCGTACCGACTCCTTCTCCGCCTAGGCCGAATGACCTGGCAGGAAGGTTCGGTTCTTCAGCGAGCCGGTGACCTGACCCAGTCTGGCCACGTTTCCCAACCGTGACGTCACTCTGGGACGAGGCTGCAGCAGCGCCCGCCAAAATAAAGGCACCAGCGTCGACCTTCACTCCCATCACGAAGGTGGAGGGTTTCACTGACCGAAGCTTTCCGTCAGTGCCCCCACTGGAGCAGAGCCTCACAGAAGTGTTTGGAGCAAAAGCCGCCAGGATGGATCAGAGACCGGTCCAGAGCGGCAGACACAACCAGACCATCCTGCAGTTATCAAACCGAGCGCATCAGTGCGCTGTGCAGGTGGGGTGGCTAGCAACAACATGGCTCTTTTGGCGAGCCACATCTCCAAACAGTCGGAGGAGTTGAACCTGCCGGAGGGAGCAAAGAACTCGCTGGGTAAGGCGGCAGACGTAATTCTTAACCTCTGCGCTACCTCTGCGGTCTGTTGATCGCGTACGGCTGTTTGGATGCAAATGATTCACTGCACGACGTGGCTCAGGTACGCGCCATCACTGCCAGACCATCTACAAAGGGATCTGCTCGAGGGGCCGGTGACGTCAGAGAAATTGTTCAGGACAAGTCTTCAGGAGTTGATTGATAAAAAAAAAAAAAGAAGGATGAAGTGGCCGAGACGGTGTGCAGCTTCATGTCGTCACATCCGCCCGCCCGGCGCTCGGATGGATGGAGGGACCGTCAAGCACAGAGGCACAAAGGACATTCTTGCACCATATTCATCCACCCGGTCTCTACGGTCACAGAACAGTAATCTCCTTCACATTCTGAGAACCAAATTAAGGACCATGGGAGACCGGGCATTCTGTGTGGCTGCCCCCCACCTATGGAACTCTCTTCCTGACTGCTTGAGAGCTCCACAGTCACTGGTTGACTTTAAAAGCGGCTTAAAGACCTTTCTTTTTAAGCGAGCCTACTCTGCCTCCTCATGATTCTATCTTTGATCTTAGTTGATACTATTATTGATTTTATTTGTTTTATCACTTTACAGTATTTGACCTTTAATTTTGTTGCACTTTGTAGCACTTTGAGATTTTCATTAATGAAAAGTGTGTTATAAATTAAATTCATTATTATTATTATTATTAGTTCCGGTGCTCCACGTCAGCAGCAACGGCCACACGTTTGGCCTCGCAGCCAGCAGAGAGCGGCAACCGCAGCGCCAGCCTGGCAGTGCCTAACGTCCCCCGATAAACTGCCCACAGCAGGCCTGGGGCGGGCAACATCAGCAGCAGCAGCATCAGCGCAGACGACACAACAAAAAATGACTCGCTATGGGAAGTATGTGTGTTCCTTTGAGGTGTTTTGAAATAAAAGAGCAAAATATTTCAAAGAATGAATCCTCTCATGATTCGGGTCTGTCTATGGGATCGTATGGCCCCACAGCAGCACGCACACACATGCTTCCCACCATTAACAAGCTAGTCTCTGATAAACAGTTGTTCATGAGACACAATAGCTTGAGCAAGGTAATAAAACATTCATGTTTCATGCCTAATGAGACTTGTGCTGCACAGACAGAGCCGGGTAAACGCCCCCGCTTGCTGCCTCACACAGAGTCACATGACGCAAGCCCAGCTCCCATGCTGCCCAGCAAGGTTCACCTCTCATCTCAACCTGTGTTTAACCGGCGCTTCACATACATAAATGACGCCACCCATTTGCAGCCCCGTTACAGCTCTGAATGCAGAAACAAGAGGCGTAGCACTCAAAACAAGCAGGTACCACAGCCTAAGCGACGGCCAGTGTACAGCAGAAACAATGTCTCGCCTGAGCGCGTGTTTACTGTGACGGCGGGTCCGCAGATGAAATTCAACGCAGAGGCGGTCGGGCAGCTCGAGCCATCGCTCACACGGCGGACGTCGTGCAACAACAATGCTTCGCCTCAGAGTGTGATCGCTGTCACAACGGACGTAGGGACGGGACACGTCGCTGACGTAGCCAGCCATCCCTTTTCAGGCGGGCCCCCCGTGGGTTACTCAGGTAACGGTGGAAAGGCCCGTAGAATGGCTGACCCACATGACGCGCGCGGCGCAGAACGAACACGCGCGACCACTATCCGTGCGGCACGCACAGTGGCGGAAAATGTGTGTTTTAGACAAATGAATGGATGCGCTCATAATGAAAGGTTATGCGCTCCAGTTTGCTTCAAAACCACCACCGTTCAGAGGGATTTTGAGGACGATGCTGTCAGACCCAGAGCAAAGTTCCCCCTTGCTGTGAGAGATTCAGGAAATGCTGACAAAAGGAGTGGTCCCAAGGTGCCAGTGGGAGAAGAGAACAAAGGGTTTTATTCTCATTATTTTCTCATTCCCAAAAAGAAAGGGGGTTTGAGACCGATTTTGGACTTGTCCATCTTCAACAAATCAATTGTGGAGAGAGGGTTCCACAAATTGACAATAAAACAGCTGTTGAGAAACGTTCACCAGGGAGACTGGTTCACGTCTCTGGACCTGCAAGATGCTTATTGGCACATAATAATAATAAATTCAATTTATACCGCACTTTTCATTAATAAAAATCTCAAAGTGCTTCAACAAATAAAACAAGTGATAAAATCAAGTAAAATCAATAATAATATCAACTAAGATTAAAGACAGAATCATGTGGAGGCAGAATAGGCCTGCTTAAAAATAAATAAATAAATAAATAAAACAAGTGATAAAATCAAGTAAAATCAATAATAATATCAACCAAGATCAAAGATAAAATCATGTGGAGGCAGAATAGGCTTGCTTAAAAAGAAAAGTCTTTAAGCCGTTTTTGAAGTCAACCAGTGACTGTGGAGCTCTCAGGTAGTCAGGGAGGGAGTTCCATAGGCGGGGGGCAGCCACACAGAATGCCCGGTCTCCCATGGTCCTTAATTTGGTTCGTGGAATGTGAAGTAGATTACTGTTCTGTGATCGTAGAGACCGGGTGGATGAATATGGTGCAAGAATGTCCTTTAGATAGTCAGGTGAACATCAGCATCGTCCCTCAGCACAGGAAATTCCTGAGGTTTTCCTTCCAGGGAGACCAGTTTGAGTTCAAAAGGTTACCTTTCGGCTACTCCCTCACCCCCAGGACTTTTTCAAAGTGTGTGGAGGCTGCTGTACGTCCACTACGCATAGCTGGAATGAGAATTTTGTTTTATTTGGACGACCTGCTCCTGCTGAGCAAGTCCAGGGAGGAGGCGGCAGCCCAGACCAGAGCGTTAGCGGAACACCTGCTAATCCTGGGGTTTTCAGTGAACTGGAAGAAAAGCTCCGCCCTCCCAGCTCAAACCATTGTTTATCTTGGAGTAGAGCTGGATTCACGCACAATGAGAGCGCGTCTGTCAGAACAGAGAGCACTTGATCTGGCAGCACAGCTGACTCGCGTCAAACCCGGAAAGGTGGTGACAGCAGCGACCATCATGCATCGCCTCGGCATGATGGCGGTTGCCCATGTCGTTGTAAATCTCTGTTTATTACATATGAGATTGATTCAACGTTGGTTTTCCCGCCTGCACATAGACCCTGTGCGCCAGAAGAGGCAAATAATTCTGGTCCCCCCCTCCGTGGGAACAGACCTACGTCATTGGGGAAACCCCCTCACGCTAAGGGAGGGAGTCTCCTTAATCAGACCTACAACGCACGTGCATGTGTTCACGGACGCTTCCCTGATGGAATGGGGGGGCACGTGCCTGTCTCAAACAATAGATGAGAGGTGGCCAGACCACACTCACCTCCACATAAACGTGCTGGAGATAGCGACAGTGCTAAAAGTTGTGCAGCATTTTGCCCCTCTGCTTCAAAATCAACATGTACTACTGATACACACCGACAACAAGGTGGCAGCATCGTACATCAATCGCCAGGGCGGTGCTCGCTCAGCTCAGTTGCTACATGTGGCAATACAACTGTTGTTCTAGGCTCGTCAGCACCTGCTCTCATTGAAAGCAGTGTACATCCCTGGTGTCCTGAAAGTGGGGGCAGACATCATGTCGAGAGGCGGGCCACGTCACGGGAACTGGGCCCTCCACGCCGACATAATAAATCAGATTTGGTCCAGGTTCGGGCACGTGGAGATAGACCTGTTTGCGTTACGAAGCAACGTGCAGTGTCCACTGTTGTTCTCACTGAGCCCACGGGACAATCCTCCCCTGGGGATGGACGCGTTTGCGCACAAAGGGTGGCCAGAGAAGCTGTTATATGCTTTCCTGCCGGTACCTCTCGTCCCGTGGGTGCTGGAGAGAGTCAAAGAGGAGAAACTGTCACTCATTCTCATAGCTCCAGAACGCAAAAACGCACCATGGTTCCCAAACCTGCAGCGGCTGGTAGTGGGCCACCCTCTACAGGTCACATGGAGGAAAGATGAGCTCCTCCAAGCAGGAGGGGCGATCATGCACTTTCCAGAGATAGGCCAACCCCTCTGGGCCTGGATGCTGAATGGAGCCGCCTAACACGCTTAAGCCTCCCCCAGCTGTGGTCCAGACAATCCAGGATGCACGAGCTACATCCACGACAACGCTTTACACGTCTAAGTGGGTAGCTTTTCAACGTTGGTGCGCTGAAAACGAAATTGATGCCATAGCATGTGACTCTGGCTACGTATTATCATTTTTGCAGCTGCTCATGGAGAGGCAATTAGCTTTCAGCACCATTAAGGTTTATGCTACAACTGTTTCCTCATGTCATGAAAGGTTTGGTGACAGAACGCTATTTAATCACCCTCTGATGAAGCGTTTCCTGACAGGCGTACAACGGCGTAGACCCATGATGCGCGACCTCGCCCCTCAGTGGGATCTGACCTTGGTTCTACGCGCCTTAACTAAAGCTCCTTTTGAACCTTTAGGTGAGGTGACAATGAAGTTTTTGTCCCTTAAGACCGCACTGTTGTTGGCACTCACATCAGTAAAAAGGGTGAGCGATTTATGTGCATTATCTGTGGCTCCTTCATGTTTAAAAATTCAACCTTATGGCAGCTCTGCAACTTTAAGGCCCAACCCGGCCTTCATACCAAAATGCATCAACAGTGCCTTTAAGTCAGACAATCACATTGAGTGGGTTCCATCTCCCTCCACATTCATCTGAGGATGAAGCCAGGTCACATTTGTTGTGCCCAGTCCGAGCGCTCAGATGTTATGTGACGCGCACAGCTGGTTTACGTCACTTTCAAAATTTGTTTGTTCATTACAGGGACAGTTCGGCTGGACGTGCCCTGTCTTCCCAGCGTCTCTCTCACTTGTTGTGTGAGGCCATATCAGAGGCCTACAAAGCTGCTGGAGAGGAACCTCCTAAAACCCTGCATGCCCATTCCACGCGGGCGATCGCATCTTCCACAGCTCTGCATGGTGGGATGACGGTTAGTGACATTTGTGCAGCGGCGGCCTGGAGCTCGCCCTTTTCTTTTATCCGTTTTTATCTGCGAGATGTGTCTACGTTTTCTATGACTCATTCAGTGCTAGGAGTCCTAGATGAGTAGTTGTGGAGTCTTTCCTAAAGTGTTTGTTAGCCCACTTCTGCCTGTTGGTAGGCAAGATGTGTGGGTGTTCACCATCAGTATCAGTGCTTGTTTACTGTGGTTTATGAATGTTGTTTAATAAAGTTCTAACCGGTTCTGTACATAGTTCCAGTAACAGTTCTGTTCTCCTGTTTGAGGGTCGCCCGCCAGAGTTTGTTCCACTCTCTGGCGCTGTTGCAAATCACACACACACAAAAAAAAAAAAAAAACACAACCCCCCTCCCCTCCCACAAACATCAATATTAATTCACGCTGCTTCGGCAGTTGGGCATGCCTGGAGGCTGCATCCTCTAGCCCACCAAGTGCCCTTCCTCAGTGCACCTGGACGTATGGTGTACGTTTTATGCACGGGGAAGGATGTGCTTAGTTGCGATTGGGTGAGCAGGTGCTGCATATTGGTGTTGGGACCCAGTGTGGCATGCACCATATCCTGCTCCGCCCTTTATCCAATAAGTGATGAGCTAAAGGGCGTAGCCTAATACCATACCATACCAGTTTATTTATAAAGCACTTAAAAATACAGCAGCAGCCGTCCGAAGTGCTGTACAAGAATAAAAACAAGCACAAAACAATAAAAACAATCAATCTCAATCATATAAATATCAGAACATCACAAGTAAAATAATACAACATTAAAACAGAGATGTGAACTCATTCTGGTTTAAAAGCCAATGAAAACATATGTGTTTTTAAACGAGTTTTAAAAACAGATATTGATGGGGCCTGCCTGACCTTCAGTGGCAGCTCGTTCCACAATTTAGGAGCCAGAGCTGAAAATGCTCTGTCTCCTCTGGTCTTATAAAAGGTTTTCGGGACTGCTAAAAGCATCTGGTCAGCGGATCTAAGAGCACGTGATGGCACATAAAGTTGAAGCAGTTCAGACAGATAAGAGGGACTAAAACCGTTCAAAGACTTAAAAACAAACAATAAAACTTTAAAATGGATTCGAAACTGGACAGGAAGCCAATGAAGGGACATTAAAACTGGAGTGATGTGCTCACGTCTGCCTGTACCAGTCAAAAATCGTGCAGCAGCATTTTGTACCAGCTGCAACCGAGAAAGCGAGGCCTTATTTACTCCAATCAGAAGAGAGTTACAATAATCCAGGCGTGAAGTAATAAAAGCGTGGATTACTGTCTCTAAGTGGCGTCTAGAAAGGAGGGGCTTGATTTTTGACAGGCGCCTCAGATGAAAGAACGAGGACTTAACCATGCTGTTGATGTGACAGTCCAGTTTCAGGCAGGGGTCAATTTTCACTCCTAGATTTGTCACAATCGACTTTTCATATGGGGCCAAAGAGGAAAAATCAAAAGTGGTGGGACTGTCAGGAGCACTAGATTTAAAGACCATAACCTCGGTCTTTTTATCATTAAAATGGAGGAAATTAAGCGCCATCCACCCTCTAATGTCACCAAGACAGTCCAGAAGAGACTGCGTGGAGCCATTTTGTTTTACAGGAAAATAGACTTGACAGTCATCCGCATACAAATGAAACTGCACACCATGCTTTCTGAAAATAGAACCGAGTGGCAGAAGGTAAAGTGAGAAGAGAAGAGGACCAAGGATAGATCCCTGGGGTACACCCCAGGGGAGGGCAGCAGATGCAGAGGTAAAATTATCAATCTTCACACTGAAACTTCGATTTGAAAGGTAGGACCTAAACCACTGCAGAGCTGAGCCAGTGATGCCCACCCATTGCTCCAATCTGGCGATAAGAATTTCATGGTCGACTGTGTCAAAAGCAGCTGTTAAATCTAAAAGCACAAGTAAAACACAGTTTCCAGAATCCAGCGATAAAAATATGTCATTAAAAACCCTTAGAAGAGCAGATTCAGTGCTATGGTAGGTTTTAAAACCAGACTGGAAGACCTCCAAAATTTTAAATTCATCCAAAAAGTCCTTCAGCTGGGTGTAAACAACTTTTTCCAATATTTTTGAAATAAAAGGTAACTTTGAAATTGGCCTAAAGTTGGACAAAGAGGTAGGATCAAGGCCAGGTTTTTTCAATAATGGCTGAACCACAGCATGTCTAAAATTGCCTGGCACCACGCTAAACATTAAGCTGCTATTGATCAAATTTAGAACAAAAGAGCCAACTGTAGAAAATACCTCCTTAAGAAAACAAGGAGGTACAACATCAAGGGGGGAACCTGATGGTTTCATACTGGTGACAATTTTCTCTAGGTAGGAGAGAGAAATAGGCTCCAGATGATCAAAAAGTGCAGGACAGGGGACCAGGATGGAAGGGTCATGGGAAGGAAAAGAAATACAAGCCCTCGTGTTCGTAACCTTGTCCAAAAAAAATTGAAGGAACTTATCACAAAGTTCTTTAGATGCTTCAATAGGAACCGGTTCATGTGAATTTAGGACCGTGTTGATTGTATCATAAAGAACACGGGGATTGTGAGAGTTGGCAACAATAATGTCAGAGAAATATCAAAGTCAAAAAGTCAAAGTCAACTTTATTGTCAGATCTGCAATATGTACTGTACAGGACATACACAGGACCGAAATTGCGTTTCTCTCAGTCCCTCGGTGCAACAGTAAACATCTAAACATTGAAACACTGAAACATATAATAATAGACATAAGCATAAAATAGTAAAACTAACACTGTCCTGAGTTTTTTTGCATAGTGGTATAAGAGTATGAAAATTTACACCAACTCTAAAACTAAAACATTAAACATTTAATGAACATAATACTGGCCTGAGTTTTTGCATACTAGTATAAAAAAAGAGTATAAAAAGTATAACTAAAATAAACTAAGGGTTTCTAGCATTGACATTTGCAAAGTGGCAAAGCAGCGTATGAGTTAATGTACACAGTATATGTATGAGGTAGTAGTTGATGTTGTTATAGAGGCAAAAAGTGGCATATGCAGTAAGGCACATTGGGCATCCCTAAATAAGACCGTTCAGAGCACACTGTATATGTATCAGCAGTGGTGTAGATATTAGAGTAGTGTAAATGTAAACAGTAGTAATTACATGTAAGCAGTAGTAATAAAAGTAAACAGTATTAATAAATGTAAACAGAGAATGTAAACAGTATTATGATTATAGGCAGTGATGTAATACAAACATTAGTGCAAGTATGAGAAGTAGTGCAAACTGTATGAGCACATGACCGAGAGTTTAGTGAATAACCCGTTTGATGACACAGAGTCCAGTGTTAAAATCTTTGTGTTGTGTGGTAATGTGTGAGAAAGTTTTAGTGTTAAGGCAGTTCAAATGGGAGGGGGGGCAGAGCAGGCAGAGTGTTTAGCATCCTGACTGCCTGATGAACAGAGCTGTCTCTCAGTCTGCTGGTTCGAGCCTGGAGACTCCTCAGTCTCCTCCCTGATGGCAGCAGTCTGAAGCAGCTGTGTAGTGGGTGTGTGGGATCACCTGCCATGCAGTGGGCTTTCCGAGTGAGGCGTTTGCTGTGTAAGTCCTGCAGTGAGGGCAAGGAGGTGCCCACGATCTTCTTCAAATATTTGGCTCTGGCTGTTTTTACAGCTTGTTGATAGCGACGCCAACTCTCTCTCACCATATCAAATGAGACTTGGAGACCATCCTTTCTCCATTTGCGTTCATTTTTCCTGCATACCTGCCTAATGGCACGGGTATGGTCACTCAACCACGGGTCAGATTTAGGCTTTGAACGCCTAATTTTAATTGGGGCCACATCATTCAGAATAGTGTTGCATAAAGAATCAAAATGTAGTGAAAGCTCCTCAGTGCTGAGAGACACAGAGAGCTGTGAATTTAAACTATTAAAGGCTGTGGAAAAATGAGCAGCAGTGGATGAGTTAAAAACACGGCAGCTTCGAGCAGGAGCACAGGGTTTAACAGCTTTAGAAACAGGAATAAAATCAAATAAAACTGGCATATGGTCGGAAAACAATGCATCACCAATTTCCAAGTTTAAAATAGACAATCCATAAGATAAGACAAGGTCGAGGGTGTGTGTACGTTCATGCGTTGGGCCCTTCACTGATTGAGTGAGACCAAATGCATCCACTAAATCTAAAAAATCCTTCACCAGCGGCTTTCCAGGGCTGCACACCGGGATATTAAAGTCTCCTAATACGAAATAGAACGTTGGTTACGTATCGTAACTCCAGATTCTATGAGTATTAGCATAGCCCTTTAGCTTTGGGGGCCCCACTGGCTCTTGAATGGCTGAATGACTGGCTATTTGGGAGGAAGTGACCCCTGCATCAACAGATTAAAGGTTCCGGCAGAGCTCTGCGTTGGGCCGAATGCCGCTCGACGTGCGCGTGCTACGTGCAGGTAGTTCACAGCATAGCTCAGCGTGAGCAGCTGCGCGCAGAGCGTTTACCTACGGGACAAACTGAGGTCGCTGATTGGTCATTTGCTGACACGCCTACTGAATTGATTGACAGGTCGGGTCGGGAAAAAAAAGACACGATCTGGGCAGCGGTTTTCTGTGTTTATATGTTAATAAAAAGTTCTAAAAAATAAAATAAAAACAGGGAGCGCTGGTCCAGCACACCAGGAAATATTTAGAGCTTCCCGCAGCCACGTTGAACATGAGTTTAGTTCGCTCGTGACAGATTCATTCATTTCCTCATGGAGTCAGCGGAGGAAGGATGCAATCACTTGACTTTTGGCAAAAAAACAAAAGAAAAGTCCAGATCAGCGATGAAGAAGGGGAATTTAATACATTTGTGTCTCATACAAAACAGTCCGCCACCGGGCAGTTTATTGTGAGACAACGCGCGTGTAAGCGGTCGTAAAATTTGAGCTTGGCGCGTTCAAAGGCTTGTGCCGTGGCGTTTGCACGGCGTCTGGCCCAACGCAGAGCTATGCCGGGGGCTTAAGTAGACACAGGGGTGGGCCCACACAGTAGGTGGGCATGGACTAAAAGGTCATTCAGTATGACGCTGACTTGAGAGAGATATCCAGTAATGCCTCATCCTCACCAAACGCATCAAAATGCTCCCAATGCTTTGTGTTTGCTGCTTGTCAACAGATGTCTGTCCCCACCGAACATGTCTGCAGACGCGCAGTGGGAGGAGCGTGTGGCTCCCTTCCCGGTCAGATCCGTGTTGTTTTTATGTACACTGGGCAGATAAAATCAGCTGTACGTGAGCCTCGTTAACACTTGAGTGGGTTTTCTACGAGCCGAACTGCAGCTCCAAAAGTCTTTGTTGAGATTAAAACGTTTTTTTTTTTTTTATGTTTGGGGTGATGTACGCTCGAGTGGACAGCAGCAACTTTAAAAATGCCAGGTTTTCCTACCGGAGGCTGTTTTCGTCCACAGAAAGTCCCGTCGTCGTTGCGTCATCACAATAGCAGAGTCTCTCCCGAGTGGTTGCTGCGACGCTACGAGCAGCAGAAGCAAGAATATTCTGGCTTCCTGCTGCTCGGCTGTGCGCGTGCGTGAAAAGGGACTGCCGGGTGCTGCTGCGCTGCTTGAAATGCTGAAGACGCGCCGCGTCACGCCCCGCTGCTCCAAGATGCGCGGCCACATAGACTTTCAATGTAAAGTGGCTGCTTCGGCTGCGCGAAAAGCATTTGGTGAGGATTCAGCATAAGCGATGAGCTAAAGGGCTACGCTAATACTCATAGAATCTTACTACACGTAACCAACGTTAGTGCTAGCAAATTCATGCTAAATGCTATTAGCACCAGCGCAAGCTAGTTCAAACACAAGAAATTAGTAATTTTAACCCAATTGTTCTGGATCAAAACCTTAATTTAGTATGTTAGTATGATAAAGTGAGCCAGGGACATGGCTCGGTCCAAATTTGACTCATCTCCGGGTTGTTTAACTCTGCACTTTGTGCTGGATGCAGGCAAAGAGAAATCTCCGTTTTGTTGCATGGAGGTGGGTGAAAACGGAACGCTCCCCCTTTTCTCCCCCCTTCCATGACAGCAGCCGGAACCAGTCGCTCGGTTCGGTGGGAAGCCTCCTCCGGTACCAGAAGGATCTCCTGCAGGTCTGCGGTAAGGAACAGGAACATTATCAGAACTAGCCCCGGGGAGGAGGGGGTTCTGCTGCCGCCAGGGCTCTCACACAAACCCGGTGTTCTGGCCCGGTTCTTTGCTTGACAGCCGCAGAACCAATGGAAACATGCGGGGAACCAGCTGCAGCCAATGGAGAGGTCCAGACGCTGAGGTTAGGCTGGCTGCAGCCGCTACTTTTCAGAGCAAATTAAAAAAAAGAAGCTGTTTGTGTTTCTGGCTGCAGAGGCCATTTTAGGTGAGAAGGGTTCTTTTAAGTTTGTGGACTCGTCCTGGATCCAGAACCGGGCTGAGCGAGCTCCCGGGCTGCTGCTGCTGCTTTATGGGGATTAAATAGATTTTCCACTCCTCCTCTTCCTCCTCCTCCTCCTCTTCTTCTCCCCATCCCTCTCCTCCTCCTCCTCCTCCTCTTCCTCCCCTGCGTGCTAATTTTTTATGCATTTTTCTAAACTGTCATGGCGTTTTTGTGTCCTTGGAAATAAAAAAAGAGAAGCTCCAGCGGTTTTTCGGGCTCGCCGGGGTGATGTGTCCGCGGTGAGAATGTGCCAGCAGGGTCCGGAGCAGGTGAGCTGTGAGCCGGGGAGCTCTTTTCTCCTCACCGAGTCCCTCGGAAGCAGTTTTAGCGGCTTCCACACGTGTATCAATGTATTTACAACAGCGATGCGGTGACATTAGGGCTAGCAGCGCGAGCTAGCTGCAGCTAGCATCAAACAGCACACAATGAATGTCTGCTGTCCCTGCTGGGCTTCGTGTTGGTTCTGGTTCCGACTCGGTTCCGGTTCTTTGCTGCTCTCAGCTCCACAACTTGTGGCAGCCCGTGTAGGCTAGCCGCGTTAGCCCCTGCTAGCATTCATTAAAACCATCCAAGCTAAGTTGTTAGCTTGTTAGCTTCACAACATGTTGGCAGCTGCAGCAGCCAGGTGTGCACGAGAGGGTCCAGGACTGCTCACGCGCTCCGTTTCACCTGGCCAGGTGTAGCCAGGTGTTGTGGCACAGCTGGAAGACAAAAGGTGCCGAAGCTGACCCAGATGTGAGACCTCAGGTGTTCTCAGACAGGATGTTCCCAAACCTCTGGAGTGTCATTTTAGTGTTTTTGATAAATCTTCAGATTAGCTGCTTAATCCAGTTTATAAAATCAGACAATCCTGAATTAAAGTGATTTAATTCTGAAATTATAGACTAGCATTCACTGAAGAAACAAGCTGATGCACTTATATGTTGCTTATACTGTATGTTGCTTTCAATGCCAGCTGATTTGTATTTGATCGTTTTATTTACGATCTGCAGTGTTTTTATGTCTTTCGTGTTGTACTTCATTGTGTGTGTTGCCTGTTGTTTGTTTGTTTGTTTGTTCAGCACTTTGGTTTGGACTTGTTCCTGTTTAAAGTGCTTTATATATGGTATGGTATATGACTTAAATAACGATTCAATCTGTGCAACATTGATGATGCTCGGAGTTTGTGTTGGGAATGACTGTCAGCTACTACCACACCACATCTGGGCTCAGCAGTTGTGAAACTGAGTTATAGATGTTTGTTTGTTTGCTAAAATGGATTACTGTAGCTTTGATGCACATCTTGAATATTGGCCTCAAATGGTCATTTGTGGACGCACACCCCAAGACGAAGGTCCAGTGCTTCCTGAGTTATTTTGCTAACAGACATGTTTAAACACATAAAATCCCGCCATGAGTCTCTCGGCAGCGGGCGATGTGAATTTGCTCAGCTGAAAATAATCTGGTCTCAAGCGTTAGCTGCCGTGATGCATCACTACAAATGGTCCTTTTTAGGAGAAAATCCAGATGTGCTGATTTTACGTCGTTCTTTTCTGGTTTGATGTGAACAGCGCTGGCTCAGAGTCCGGATTTCCAGGGTTCCCACACGATCTTAAGTGATCTGGTGTGGATTCTCGGTCATCCAGGAAATGGTAAATCCTGAAAAAACAATAATAAAAACCAAAACAACTGGACTTCTGTTGAAACTGGTGACTTCAGCTGCAGGATATAAAAGTCCAGCTGTTTTGGTTTTTAATTTCTTAAATCCTTTAGTGGATAAATGAGAAAAACCGAATGTGCTTCCAGACCTTTTCCACCCTTGTCCGGGGGTCTGCAACCTGTGGCTCTGGGGCCACGTGTGGTCCCTCTGCTTTGGCTCTTTGACCCAAAAAAACCTGCAAGTGATTTATATTCAGAACTACAACAGAAATAACTCGTTTTAGAAGTTTGACCATTTGATTTTATTCAGACGTTTTGTTGAAAAATTTGTCCCAGAAAGATCCGAACACCACACGGAGGAAAACGGGTCAATCGGTTCGGAGCAGAACTTTTGTCAGCCTCTGATTGGCTTTTAAAATCAATTGGAAAATTAAACCATTACTTTATGTACGGCCCGTTGTTTTGACAACAATAAGCATCAGAAAACCTACTTTTGACTTAAATTTAGTAAAAATATATGAAGGTCGCTGCTTTAATATTTAACTTTTACGGATGTCGCCGTTGTTGACCTGCTTTCAGTCACTTTGGCTGTTTCTGCAGGTAAACAAACACACGTGGGAGTTAGCAGCCGGTTACGAGGCTTTACATTTAAGGACATATTAACCATCTATGAGCGAACAACATTGTGCAAATGTTGGATGTCGCCGTTGTTGACCTGCTTTCAGTCACTTCGGCTGTTTCTGCAGGTAAACAAACACACGTGGGAGTTGGCAGCCGGTTACGAGGCTTTACATTTAAGGACATATTAACCATCTATGAGCGAACAACATTGTGCAAATGTTGATTCTTATGTTTGGATTTTTGCTTCAGTGACTTTGCAATGAGTAGTTTTAATAAATGATCACAATCAAAATGTTACAAATCATAAAGGCAGGGCGAAATGTCAATTTTTTTTAGTCATGTCGTTTTCTCCTTGAACAACTGAAAACAGGTGATAAATGTAAATGTTCTGCCTCGATCAGACCTCAGAGCTGCAGGTGATTCTCTTGATGTCTTAAAGGTTCAGTCTGCAGTTTCTGTAGAACATCAGCACTTAGAAAAAATTTCAACAAGCAAAGCATTCTGATCCCTCCCCCTCAGAGCCATATATGGCTCTGCCCCCTTGTGGTCTGTTGAAATTTGAATTCAAGCTCTGTTTTTATTGGCTGATTCAAATTCAAGCTCGGTTTTTATTGGCTGGTTACAAACTTTGTTTTTATTGGCTGGAAAATGGTGGGTCACTTTTTCTTTTTAGAAATGCTTATTTACCACCTGGAGAAGCAAGGGGACAATATTTTTTTTTAGTTTTTTTCAGAGATTACCTCTCTAACATCAATCTAGTGACAGAGTGAAGAAATATGTTAAAAATATATTGTTAGAAAAGTTACATATAGCAGCTTTAACAAATGGGAGAAAGTAGAAATGAGTGATTTTTAGAAAGACACAAACGGCTTTAGGTCCATCCTCAGCTGTCTTAACAACATCTGTCTGTCCATCCATCCATCCATCCCTCTCTCTTTACCAGCGTGTCTCTCCTCTTTACCTGCTGCTTCTTTTTTGGGTCACAGGGGTCACTGCTTCCATATCTAATCCAGCTGTCACTGTGCAAGATGCGGGGGACACCCTGGTCTCCAGTCCATCACAGGGACACATAGAGACAAATGAGATAAACAACCATTCTCTCTCACCTAGGGACAATTTAAAGTTACCATCAGTCTTGCATGCATGTTTTTGGTCGGTGGGAGAAAACCTACACATGCACGGAGAGAACATGAAACAGAAAGGTCCCTGGTCAGGATTTGAACCGGCAATCGCTGAGAGTCAACAGCTCTACCAACTGCGCCACCGCGCTGCCCTGTCTGCGTTTCAACTTCCAAAAAGCTCGTCACGCACGCAAGTGGACGCACTGGACTAAGGCTGCACGATTAATCGCATTTGCGATTATCTCGCGATATGTTAAAACGCGATTCACTAATCGCACGGGCTGCGATTTGACTGGTCACGCTTCTCTGCATCACACCGGTCTGGCGCGCGTAGCTCTGAGCAAAGCAAAACGTTTCTGGTCTGGACACCACTGTGGGTCCAGTGACTGGACCCACAGTGGTGTCCAGACCAGAAACGCGAAGCTGCGGTGGTGTGGCAGCGGGGTGTGTGGGAGGAGCTTACCGGTATACCGAGTCCTCACTGCACTCCGCCAGGCGAGGAGCTTTTTATTTCTGTCTCTGTAGAGCAGACTTGACTGGTCGTGAAGGACTTGTCGCGAAAACACAGCTACAATGAGTTTCTCTCATGACTTCGCGGGTTTTTTCTGTGTCCCACAAACAATACGTCACATAGTTGCGCAATACCCCCGCCCCCTCGTTTCCGCGTCACATAGGGACTCTCCCCCTCTCTCCTCCCCCCGACTCTCCCTGATCAACCAATCAGGGAGAGTTGAACGGCGTTTGAACGTTTGAACGGAGAAATCTTCAACATGTTGGAGGCGTGCTTTGGAGGCTGACGCAGGTTCACGTGCACGGAAAAACGCTTTCCAGCACGCTCAACACGCACGTGACGTGACGCCCGACGCCAATGCGTCCCCCATTGACTTTGCATGTAAACTGGAGGCTCCTGCAGTTAGGTGTGAACGTACCATAAGTTCAGCACAAAGGCAACTGGACCGCCAGATGTTCTGATTCTAAAGTTCAGTTTGTTCAAAACAAAAAATAAAATCAAGCATCGCTACAGTCAAAACATACAGAAAAAAACATCTAGGTTCCCACGTGTTTCTTTATTTAAAACTCCAAAGTTCAATTTGTCCTAAATTTCTGGCTCATTTTTAACTTTTAAACACAAAATATTTTTATAAGTCAAAAGTCAAAGTCAACTTTATTGTCAGAACTGCAATATGTACAGGACATACACAGGATTGAAATTGCATTTCTCTCAGTCCCTCGGTGCAACAGTAACCATTTAAACATTAAAACACTAGCATGGCCCTCGCCTTCCTGCACAGCTCCGCTCAATTCTCATTTCCCTTCACTGCTCAGTCTGGGACTTCTCCCATAGACAACGATTTCTCCGGCTGATTTTTGACCGGACCAATCAGAGAACAGAAGGGGCGGAGTTTTTGGCCCCTAACCCACGCCCCCACCTGTCCCAGCGCAGCCAGCGAGCATTCGCATGTTCTCATTCAAAGCGATGCAGGACTGTTTTATATGTGACACAAATGTATTAATTTCCCCTTCTTAATCCCTTATCTGGAGTTTTCTTTTGTTTTTTTCCAAAAGTCAAGTAATCGCTCCCTCCTCCCTCCTCCTCTCCTCCTTCCTCCTCCTCCTCCTCCTCTCCCTCCGCTGAGTGAAATGAACAAGGAAATGACTGAGGTTGTCACGAGAGAATTAAACTCGGGTTTTAAGTTGCTGCCCGAGTCCCATCAGATTTCCTGGTCTTCTGGTGTGTTGGACCAGCGATCCATGGTTTTATTTTATTTTATTAGGACGTTTTATTAACATATAAACACAGAATATGCAACGGCGAGAGAAAATTCAGCAGGAGGCGGAGCTGAAGTCAAGTTCAGCAGACCACGGGGGAGCAGCCATCAGCAGAGGCCACGCCTCCAGCAAGAATTGGTTGCCAATGGAGAAAGTCCAGACACTTGTCTGAAGCGAAGTGAAGGACAAGGGTCTGGTTTTAACCAGGCTAGTGAAAAGTATTCTTAAAATAAAAAATTGCTAATCTGAAAAGTATATCGATCAGTGGTGCTTGTACGTTTCAGACTGTCGCCCCGCGAGAGTGTGTGTGTGCACAGTTTTAACGAGACAGAGTTCAAACAAGGTAATAAAACATTCTGGTTTTACTCAAGATGTGCTGCGTGGCTGGAGCAGGGCAAGCCCCTAGTCCCCCGGGGGTTAAATAAATGAATAAATACACAAATGACCGCCGGGTCAGCTCCTAAACTGCATCGGCAACCGTGACGTCTTTTATACTGAAGTGGGTTGAGCCGCACCAGGGGTTGCTAGGTGAGGGGCTGGACTCAAGGTGCGTGGTGGGTTGTGGCTGCGGTTTGTGACGTCACAAACCGCAGGAAGTGAGAAACGAAGCGTTTCTATCACAGACAAATAAATCTACTTAGAGTAAATAAACCACTGGGTGCATTTCTTTGGCCTTAGGACAGTTTTTTTAATGAAGTACATACCCAAAGTTGAGTAAAAAAAAAACATTAAAAAGTGAATTTTGCATGTGTGGTCCCCTTTAATCTTGTGCAGACTGTGTCTGGTCCCACACAAGAACGTGGACACACACTTGATCTTGTTTTATCGTTTGGCTTGCCTGTTTTTAACTTAGAGGTTTATGATGCAGCATTTTCTGATCATATGCCTGTATTATTTGAAGCTGCTCTCGCTCATAACACAGGTAAACCTCGCGCTGCTGTCTGATGCTGTCACATCATTGTAGTGGGCATGACCGTACGGTACATCCCCGTACGGGCCACCAGATGAAGGAAACATGAGGGTACCCACCATATTGTGTCTTTAAACACATACGGTGCCACCCAGATGTAAAGGATTTTATCAGGGGTCAGTATTAAGCTGACCTCTTTATCCTTAATTAATTACTTATTCAGATTGAATAGTAATTTCATGGATTCTTTTCTTTTTCAGTTTATCCAATATTTCTGTGATCTTTATGATGGATAAATAAATAAAGCCATAGAGTGACAATGGACACATTAACTTAGTTGGTATGCCAAAGACACTACCATTTATTTAGAATAAATCAACTATATTAACACCATTACACTTGATTGACATGATTTCACTTTCTTTCAATTTAATACGTCAGCACCTTTAAATTGTAACACAACAGACATAAATACAGGATGTCATTATACTCAGTCTGTGGCTCTTTAGCTTAAATATAGTTTCCAGATTGAAATAAGGAGAAAGAGGAATAGGGAGAGGTGAGTTTAGAGAGTCATCTATTTTGAGTTTTAACCAGAAATGACACTCCTCCGTACGAGAACCAGCTCGACCTCACAGCACGATCCAAAAACATCAAAACTCTGTACCTTTGGACGTTCGTCTCGGTGGATAGAGTTGTAGAAGCAGTCTTGGACTCACAGGTCATCTGTCCGTGAAGTCCAGTTGTACCTCGGCGTGTTTATGGATTCGCGTGTCGTGACGCCTGCCTTCTTCGTCAAAGACCGTGGCATGTCCTGGTCAAGTTTCAAAATAAAGCGTTCCTCAAGAGAGTTCATTAAGAACTTGGAGCTCTTCAGCTCTTGAAGATGGCTTATAACTTGGCATGTTATAAGTCTTTAACTGAATGACGTGGCCATTAGCGTGTTGACCAGACGATCATCAGTTCTTTGGAGAAGACCTCATGTCTTGAAGTTTTTCCAGCAGACTCCGTCTATTCCAGCTTAGCTTAGAACTTTTAGAAAGAACTCTGAGACTTGTCTCTTTCCGATTGGTTCAGAAGAAACAGTCGAGGAGTTCACTTGCTGTTATCACGGTACAAGGTTACGGCCAGCAGCAGAGGAAAATGTTTAGAAAAAAGACAGACGCATAGACTCCAAGAGGTAAAATACTTGGATTAGCGTCTTAACACTTCTAAAACAAATCTGAAAAGCACAATTTGACATAAAATTCAACTCTGACACCATTATATGGTCAAGTAACACAGTAATACTCCATATTAAAAGAATAACAGCATATAACATATATCATGAAAATGACAAAAGTTATTCTTTTGATTACATTAGAATAAAATCAAAGATAGAAATAGTCTCTTTTGGTGACTATGTTCTCAGATTACAACTAATGGAATAATTTGTAGTAAATGTCTTGCTTTACTGAGAGGTCAGTAAAGGTCATCTCTGGAACAGTTCAAAAATACACAGGTGTATCAGAGTGGACACGGTCATGCCCACTACATCATTAACCCTTCCACTGCTGATCAGTTCTCAGCTGCTTTCAGTCAGAATAACAACTGTGCCACTGAATGTACTATTAAAGATACAGAGGAGATTAGTTCATGGTTTCATCTCATCTGCTAGTCTGTTTTTGACACCGTAGCTCCACTGAAGGACAGCCTGAATAAGACTAAATCTGAGCTCTGGCAGAATGATAAATGTTGTGCTCTTCAACGCGAGTGCCGTAGAGCTGAGCAAAAGTAGAAAAGTGGCAATCTGCAGAAGTGGTATTTCAAATTTTAAGGGACTGCTGGCGTTGTAATTAGAAAGTTTTAAAAGATGCTAAATGTAATTCTCCGAATTTTTTTAATCCAATTTTCATAAGACTCATGTTTGATTTAAGACCATTGCCTCTGTTCTTAACGCCCCACAGACTGACTGTATTGAGCCCTCCCCTGTTGTGTGTGAACATTTCCTTCACTTCTTTATTAATAAGGTTGCATCTACGGTACTAGGGCTTCAATCCTACACTCTGCACATGATACGTCTGTTTTTGTTCCCTGCTGTGCTGTCTTTGACAGGTTTGTGCCTGTCACTCTCACCCTCTTGCAAAAGACTGCTGGTCAGTTAAAGCTCTCAGGTTCTCCAGATGATGTGATTCCTCCTCGACTATATAAAGAAGTTTTTCCCGCTATAGAATCCTCTGTTTTGACACTTATTACCGGTAATAGCAGTTTGTCCTCAGGTGTGGTCCCTCAAATTTTCAAATATGCAACTGTGCAACCTATGATAAAAAAACAAACAGGATTTGTTACTGTTGTTCTTGCAAATTTTAGGCCTATATCTAAATTATCTTTTATCTCAAAAATCCTCCAAGATAGTTTTTAACCAGTTAATGGCTTTTCTGGAGAAAGATAATATCCTTGAGGTTTTCCAATCTGGTTTTAAAACCTTACACAGCACAGAATCAGCTCGTTTGAGTTTTTAATGACATTTTTTTTAGCAACAGACTCTGGGGCAGGGGCGGCCGCCACTAGAGGGCGCTAGGGTGCCGCCCCTTTGGAACCTCTGCAGCTCTTCAACATTTGAAGACTTAATTTTTTTTTTATAAAAATGAAATAATAAAATAAAAATATTTCAAAATGTATGCATATATGTTTTTAGTTGTGTAGGATAAATATTTTATGAGTAATGATGAGTTATATTGTTTGTTTCAAAAAACGTTTTCTGATTGTGACGTACTTCCGGTCCTCCGTGGGCGCCGGCAGCTTATTCATTGACTCTCGTTATCAGTAGCGCATGCGCAGTTATGTCCCATCTTTACAAAACTATTGGAGTCTTAAGGGCGCAGTTTTCGCCGCCCTGGAGGCCTGGACTCGTCTAACATGAACGCTACGTATCAACAGCGTGTTTCCCGTAGTTTATTTATTTTTATTTTATTTATTTTTATTCTGGAAAATCAGCTGTACAGTGACAAGCAGGCTGGCTGCAGGTACGTTTTGAATCATGAAAGCCCTTTATCTAATGTCTATTTGCATTTCTGACTTATATGCCTCTCAATTTTTACATGGTTGGTTGTGAAAAAAGCCTTCAGCGGACTGTGTATTCTGGTGAATTTGTTTGTGGAGCTAACATGCTAATGTTAGTCTTTATCTAATGATAAATCTATTATTATATTATCATTCTTGACTGATATGCCTCTCAACTAGATGTTACAAAAGTGTTTTCTAAACGTTATGTGTTTAACAAAGGCTTTATTCTTACATATTATTATTCAATTATTGTTGGATTTTGAGCAGATTTAATCTTTGCTACTTAAAACTCATTAAAAAGAAATCAGTCCTGCATAAAAATGCTCTGATGCCACATTCAGTAATTATCTAAAACCAGAAAGTTCTTCAGACTCAAAAGAGGGAAATGCACAGCAAGTGCACCTTGAAGTCTTGTCTGATCATTACAGGGAACCCCCGACTTACGAATGAGTTCCGGACCTAAGGACCGTTCGCAGCTCGATTCTGCCGTAGCTCGGGGGTGAAAAAAGCGTCTCGTTCGTAAGTCCGCATTTCGTTCGTAGGTCGCGGAAATAACGCTAACGGAGCGCCGCACACACATTTATCGGCATGAGACTGAACAAGCGGACATACTGGGCCATAAACCTGCACAGAACTTTATTTACAAACACTTATCTAACACAGTACACCACACATTCATCCATAAACACACACAATAACTGTACAGCATGTACAGTAGTGTACAGTAATGTTAAACATTACTATTCAGCACAGCACATTCAATACTGTAATTTAAAAAACTACTTTGTGGAACCAGATGTATGAAAACAAAGTGCCTTAGTTTACAGTACAGTCCAGTGCAGGAACTTTTAAAAGGTACAGTATGTGTATTTTTTAGCACAGAGAAAGCATACAAAATACAAATCTCTTCCTAAACAGTTCTCTGCCATAATCTGCAAATGTCAACCATGAACCATGAACACTTCTGAAAGAGCAGCAGCAGCTAACATCAAACAGCAGCAAATCAGTAGCAACTTCCATCCATCCATCCATCCATCCATCCATCCATCCATCCATCCATCCATCCATCCATCAGCAAATGATGTCAACCATGAACCGTGAACACTTCTAAAAGAGCAGCAGCTGTTAACATCAAACAGCAGCAAATCTGTAGCAACTCCCATCCATCCATCCATCCATCCATCCATCAGCAAATGATGTCAACCATGAACCATGAACACTTCTGAAAGAGCAGCAGCTGTTAATATCAAACAACAGCAAATCAGCAGCAACTCCCATCCATCCATCCATCCATCCATCCATCCATCCATCCATCCATCCATCCATCCATCCATCCATCCATCCATCAGCAAATGATGTCAACCATGAACACTTCTGAAAGAGCAGCAGCTATTGACATGAATCAGCACCAAATCAGTAGCAAATCACATCCATCAGAAACATGTTGCAACCATCATGTACCGTATGTGAAACCAGTGTCTTGGTGTGCAGTCCATGTGCATGAAAAAGAAGTCCATGAACTCAGAAAAAGCTAGAAGCAGCAGAAAATTAAACAAAAGTCCCTTACTTTGACTGAAGTGTAAGTAGATAGATTATGTTTTTCTCATGTTCAAACCTGGATCTGATAAAACTGCTTAGCCATTGCTCAACAATGAATGTTGGAAGCATTTTAGGTCAGGTGTTAGTTCAGGCAGGTGTCCGTTCAGGTTTGTGGTCCTGATGTGAGTAGGTCTATGCATCAGATTAAGTTTTTTTTGTTTTTGGCAGCAGTCATTTAGGCAGAAGGTGTTTACACAAAGGTGATGGATGGAGGCAGCATGCAGGACACCAGAGGCAGGCAGGATAGACGTCCAGGACGACAGAGGCAGGCAGGACAGACGTCCAGGACGACAGAGGTAGGTAGGACAGACGTCCAGGACGACAGGCAGGCAGGACAGACGTCCATTCATGAAGAACGTGCACAATGTGATCTGTGTAAGAATTAACACAAACATGAAAATGTGCAGTTACAACTGGACAATCACTTGCAAAGAAAACATGAAAAACACAGAGAGAACAAGTTCTACTCATTGCTGATGTTCACAAACAGGTGACATTGGAGACAAGCTAGGGCAGCATGCAGGACAGACGTGGCAGGACAGTGTGGCAGGCAGGACAGACGTCCATTCATGAAGAAAGTGCACAATGTGATCTGTGTAAGAGATAACACAAACATGAAAATGTGCAGTTACAGTTAGACAATCACCTGCAAAGAAAACATGAAAAACACACAGAGAACAAGTTTTACTCACTGCTGATGTTCACAAACAGGTGACACTGGAGACAAGCTAGAGCAGCAGGCAGGACAGACATGGCAGGACAGGACAGAGAGGCGAGAGCAGCAGGCGGTTCTGTTGAAACCCACACACAGACGTCAACACCTGCAGATAAGAAAACGTATAGAAGAACAACTTCTCCCTACCTGTGTGGTGCATGTGTGGAGCTGGAGGAGGTACAGGAGGCTGGTACATGAGGCAGAGCAGCAGGTGGAGGTACCGGAGGCTGGTACATGAGGCAGAGCAGCAGGTGGAGGTACCGGAGGCTGGTCCATGAGGCAGAGCAGCAGGTGGTTCTGTTGAATCCCACACACAGACGTCAACACCTGCAGATAAGAAAACACATAGAAGAACAACTTCTCCCTACCTGTGTGGTGCATGTGTGGAGCTGGAGGAGGTGCAGGAGGCTGGTACATGAAGCAGAGCAGCAGGTGGAGGTACCGGAGGCTGGTACATGAGGCAGAGCAGCAGGTGGAGATACCGGAGGCTGGTCCATGAGGCAGAGCAGCAGGTGGTTCTGTTGAAACCGCACAGACGTCAACACCTGCAGATAAGAAAACACAGAAGAACAACTTCTCCTTACCTGTGTGGTGCATGTGTTGTGAAGAGTTATGGAGATAGAGGAGCTAGAGGAGGCTGGACCATGAGGCAGAGCAACAGGTTCGTTCTGTTGAAACCCACACACAGACGTCAACATCTGCAGATAAGAAAACACAGAGAAAAACAACTTCTCCTTACCTATGTGGTGTGGTGCACATGTGTGGATGGATTAAGGGGCATGACGCTTTGGAGGATGTCGAGAGAGAGGTGATGATTACAGTCGGTGTAGATGTAACATAAAACAAAAAAGAAAGTAAAAAAAAAATTAACATGTCTGTGCTGTACCTTTCCGAGGATGCTGTGCTGATATGTGAAGGTGGGCATGTCAGTGATGGGATGGTGGATCTGGTAGAGAGGAGGGAGAGGAGGAGTAGGCTGTGAACATAAACAGATACAAATTGATTAAAAGATGAAATTAATGTGTGTAACATGACACAACTCAGAAAAATAAAAATAATATTTCATTACAGTACTATACCTAGAGGGAGGGAGCAGGGGGAGGGGGGTTGGGCGTCTTTTACTGGGGAGAGGGTGGGTTGTCCATGGCCTCCTCTTGGCTTGTTGCAAGAGGACTGGATGGACGTTCAGCTGGTGGACCAGCAGATCCTGGAGGCAGTGCTGGGACCTTTGTCACAAATTGTAGCATGCTGCTTTGCATTTGCTCCTGCTTTTTGTCCTCCAGGATCTGCTGGTAACACGCAACGTCATTCAGGACAGCCCGAGAGACCCTGGAGAACCTCTCCCCATCGGGGTCCTTCTTCTCCATCCTTGCCAGGAAGCTGTGTAGCTCTTTAAAGCCCAAAACCATCTCCTGTCTGGTGAAGGTCTGGGCCGGAGGGATGGCCTGCTCCTCTTCCTCATCCGGGACGTGCCTGTCCAGCTGAAAAAGGTCGTCCATGGACAGGTCCTATCCTGCTGTACCCAACAGCTGTTGGACATCGTCCTGGTCCATGTCTAGATCCAGTGACCTACCCATCCTCACAACGTCTTCGATTACACGGTCCACCTCCTGGGAATCGTGTACCTCCTGAACAAGCTCTGGACAGAGCTTCTTCCACACTCCGCACATGTTCTGTTCAGTAACACGATCCCAGGAGTGGCCAATGTTCCGCACAACATCAAGAACGTTGTAATTTCTCCAGAACTCTTTGAGGGTGAGGGTCTCAGAGTTCTCTGTTGCCTCCAAAGCGACACGGATGACCCTCTGAAGGTAGTACGCCTCAAACGTACTAATAACCCCCTGGTCCATTAGCTGGATCAGCGACGTGGTGTTGGGAGGCAGGTACACTACCTTCACATCCTTGTTCAACTCGGTGAGACCAGTGGGGTGTCCTGGAGCGTTGTCCAATACCAGCATGATTTCAAAGGGAATCCTTTTGATCTTGCAAAAATGCTTGACATCTGTCACAAAGTTGTTGGTGAACCATTTTGAAAACGCATCCAGCGTCACCCACACCTTTTTATTTGAGGTCCAATAAACTGGCAATGCTTTTTTATCAATATTTTTGAAGGCTCTGGGTTTTTCAAATTGGTACACCAACAACGGTCTGAGTTTGCAATCACCAGAAGCATTGCCCCCCACCAGCAAGGTCAAACGCTCCTTGCCGACCTTGTGGCCTGGTGTGGTTCGTTCGGCCTTGCTGATGTAGGTCCTGTCTGGCAAACGTTTCCAGAACAGCCCTGTCTCATCGACGTTGAACACTTGCTGGGCAGTGTACCCGCCGTCCCTTATGATCGCAACCAATGTTTCAGGGAAGGCCTCAGCTGCCTCTTGGTCAGCACTGGCGGCCTCACCTGTTTAATTGCACACAAACATGACACGGTTAAGCTGTTGTAACACTGTAATAAAAGGAAAAATGAAGATTTTTTTTCCGTAAGAGTCCGTAAATAAAAATGAGAAATTAAATGCTCACTCTATACTTTGATGTTGTGGTAGTTGTTTTGCTCTTTGAAGCGAGCAAACCAACCTTTTGAGGCGTTGAACTGCTCTGATCCAGTACCCCCCCCCCCGACGTGCTGCCTGACGTCCCTTCTTCTGCGCTCTGCGTAGACGTGCCTTCGCCAGGATCGCTCTGGGAAGACGTCCCTACGCCAGAATCGCTCTGTGCATGCCCCTGCCCCTTGCACCTCCCCCTCTCCTCTCTAGTTCATGTAGCCGAGCATAAATCCTCCTCGCCTTCTCACAAATTACAGACATGCTAACGGGCACACGACGTTGTGTATTGTCCTCTAGCCATAGAACCAGCAACCGTTCCATTTTCACAATCTTACCCGTCCTCTGCTTTGTAATTATCGTCGACTTCATGGGAGCCGAATCACGCACGTGCTGCAAAATGCGTTCTTTGTCCTTAACGATGGTCCCCACAGTCGACCTAGGTAACCTTAGCTTGTCCCCAATAGCAGTTGGTGTCATGCCCCGAGCTGACATTTTAATAATTTCAGCCTTTGTCTCCAGCGTTATTGTTCTACGAGGTTTCTTAGCCTCGGCCGCGTCCGTGGACTTTCCTGATCTCTTCGGAGCCATTTCTAAACCCCCCTACACAATTTTTTTTTTTTTACGTACATGCTAACGTGCTGCTAATGCTAAGGAGCTAATGCGTACATTAATGCTAACGTTCACAAATGAATGCTAACGTTCACAAATGAATGCTATGCTAACGTTCGCTTTCGTCTAAAAATTCTAAATTTAAATTTATTACCTGTTCGTTCGTTCGCTGTTTGTTCGCTGTTTGTTCGTTGTCTTCTCATCAATCGCCATAACTAACCCACGAGGGACGAAATGGCAACAGCCCTTTAAATAGTACCGCTTTACCTGTACGGATCCCTCCGCCGCCATGTGCACTGCGGCTGTGTGTACATCCGTCGGGAGCCCAGCCCCCACTCTCGCTGGCGGTAGTTTTCCACTGTCATGCACAGTGTCATGCCCAACACACAACAGCCAAGACAATCCCTTCCACCACCTTGCCGCTTGCTGTACTGACGCAGTTACGCCGTAGCTCGATTACATACTTGTAATGGGGCTCGTTTGTAGGTCTTGCATCTAGTATGCTGTAGCTCGATTACATATTTTTAACTTGGTTCGTTCGTAGGTCACGTTCTTTTTGCCGTATCTCGATGGCATTCTTTAAAAGTGTCTCGTTCGTAGGTTCGGGTTGCCGTAGGTCGCGGGCGCCGTAGGTCAGGGGTTCTCTGTATTCCAAAGAACATCACTTTTGAAAATCTACTTAGGAATTACTCAGTTTTGAAGCAAGTTATTTTAATATTATGATTATCAGGTGTTTATGTATTAATATTTTGATTATCAGATGTTCATTTGTTAATATGATTGTCAGTTGTTTATGTGTTAATTCTATGATTATCAGATGTTCATGTGTTGTGTTAATATTATGAATATTATGAATATCAGATGTTCATGTGTTAATATTATGATTATCAGATGTTCATGTTTTTAACTCAAGCTTGTGTACAAAAGTTGAGGTGAAGTCAAACCTGTTAACTTAAATATCAGACAGTATAAACTCTAAACGTTTATATTCAACAGATGTCTGCTATATCAATCAATCACCTTTATTTTACCAGGTACAGTCCGTTGAGATCGAGATCTCTTTTACAAGGGTGACTTGGTCAAGTGGTCAGCAGCACACGTCACATGGTAATTGACAATAAGCATTTGCATTTACCAAAAAAGATGGTTTTATGAACCTGTTTGTAGCAGCCCTTAAACATTTTTCTTCCACTGTACAGGAGGACATGGCAGGAGGTGATGATGAGGGGATCCTCTGGTCCATCCTGGATGTTTCTGAGAAGTGGAGAGACACCACCGCTACAACCCACACACCTTGGGGTGTCTATGAGTGCACACCTATTTTCCCCAGCTCCCCGGGCGCTGACCACGGCTGCTCACTGCACCACCTGGTGGTGGTTGGGTTAAATGCAGAGACCAATTTCGTCTGTCAAGTATGGGAAACATACACAGATGACAAAAATGTGATATTTATTTTATTTATTATTTTATAATACCCAAATAATAATACAATAGCAGTGAGGAGGCTAGAAGCAGCTCTGTTCAACCACACAGTTACCTTGCTCTGACTGATTACATTTTTAAAATCAAAAAAGGTGTTCAATACAGAAACAACTAACTTTATTTGTAGCAGACAAAGTCCAGTTGTTTCTGTTGTTTGATATTAACAGCTGCTGCTCTTTCAGAAGTGTTCATGGTTCATGGTTGACATCATTTGCTGATGGATGGATGGATGGATGGATGGATGGGAGTTGCTACAGATTTGCTGCTGTTTGATGTTAACAGCTGCTGCTCTTTTAGAAGTGTTCACGGTTCATGGTTGACATCATTTGCTGATGGATGGATGGATGGATGGATGGATGGATGGATGGATGGATGGATGGATGGATGGAAGTTGCTACTGATTTGCTGCTGTTTGATGTTAGCTGCTGCTGCTCTTTCAGAAGTGTTCATGGTTCATGGTTGACATTTGCAGATTATGGCAGAGAACTGTTTAGGAAGAGATTTGTATTTTGTATGCTTTCTCTGTGCTAAAAAATACACATACTGTACCTTTTAAAAGTTCCTGCACTGGACTGTACTGTAAACTAAGGCACTTTGTTTTCATACATCTGGTTCCACAAAGTAGTTTTTTAAATTACAGTATTGAATGTGCTGTGCTGAATAGTAATGTTTAACATTACTGTACACTACTGTACATGCTGTACAGTTATTGTGTGTGTTTATGGATGAATGTGTGGTGTACTGTGTTAGATAAGTGTTTGTAAATAAAGTTCTGTGCAGGTTTATGGCCCAGTATGTCCGCTTGTTCAGTCTCATGCCGATAAATGTGTGTGCGGCGCTCCGTTAGCGTTATTTCCGCGACCTACGAACGAAATGCGGACTTACGAACGAGACGCTTTTTTCACCCCCGAGCTACGGCAGAATCGAGCTGCGAACGGTCCTTAGGTCCGGAACTCATTCGTAAGTCGGGGGTTCCCTGTAATGATCAGACAAGACTTCAAGGTGCACTTGCTGTGCATTTCCCTCTTTTGAGTCTGAAGAACTTTCTGGTTTTAGATAATTACTGAATGTGGCATCAGAGCATTTTTATGCAGGACTGATTTCTTTTTAATGAGTTTTAAGTAGCAAAGATTAAATCTGCTCAAAATCCAACAATAATTGAATAATAATATGTAAGAATAAAGCCTTTGTTAAACACATAACGTTTAGAAAACACTTTTGTAACATCTAGTTGAGAGGCATATCAGTCAAGAATGATAATATAATAATAGATTTATCATTAGATAAAGACTAACATTAGCATGTTAGCTCCACAAACAAATTCACCAGAATACACAGTCCGCTGAAGGCTTTTTTCACAACCAACCATGTAAAAATTGAGAGGCATATAAGTCAGAAATGCAAATAGACATTAGATAAAGGGCTTTCATGATTCAAAACGTACCTGCAGCCAGCCTGCTTGTCACTGTACAGCTGATTTTCCAGAATAAAAATAAATAAAATAAAAATAAATAAACTACGGGAAACACGCTGTTGATACGTAGCGTTCATGTTAGACGAGTCCAGGCCTCCAGGGCGGCGAAAACTGCGCCCTTAAGACTCCAATAGTTTTGTAAAGATGGGACATAACTGCGCATGCGCTACTGATAACGAGAGTCAATGAATAAGCTGCCGGCGCCCACGGAGGACCGGAAGTACGTCACAATCAGAAAACGTTTTTTGAAACAAACAATATAACTCATCATTACTCATAAAATATTTATCCTACACAACTAAAAACATATATGCATACATTTTGAAATATTTTTATTTTATTATTTCATTTTTATAAAAAAAAAATTAAGTCTTCAAATGTTGAAGAGCTGCAGAGGTTCCAAAGGGGCGGCACCCTAGCGCCCTCTAGTGGCGGCCGCCCCTGCCCCAGAGTCTGTTGCTAAAAAAAATGTCATTAAAAACTCAAACGAGCTGATTCTGTGCTGTGTAAGGTTTTAAAACC